>VZTL01066199.1:41638-84942 GCA_013400535.1 Scopus umbretta | reverse complement strand
CGGGGGGGGGGTAAGGGGCAAGGTCCCCGCCGTGTTTCGGCGAGCCCCGGCGGCGCGGGGGGCGCCGCGCGGGCCCCTCGGGGGCCTCCGGGCGCTGAAACGGGCGTGTGGAGGAGGAGCGGGGCCGCTCCCTCGGTCGGGGTAGCCGGGGCTTTGCGGCGAGTGCCTCGGCGGCTCGGCCTGCGGGGCGCCTCGATGAAGCTCAGCTTCGCGGGTGGTTTTTGCGGTGACTTTTTGGGGAAGGAGAGAAAAAACAAAACCACAAACCCTCTCACGTGGTGGGATGCTACGGATGTGAAGCGGTCTACAAGTTGTTTTTTTAAAAAAAAAAAAAAACTACGGCGTTGATTCGTTTCTTGCTTTCCTGCTCAAGCCCTGTATGCGCTTTTAGGCCCGTGTTCTTTAGTAGCTGCAAGTGGAGCTACCAAGTTAGTGGGCAGGAAAAAAAAAAAAGGTGGTGGTTAGGTCGTTGCAGCATGCTTTCCTCTGTCAAACCAAAGCACCTCACGAAACTGTCGTTTTTCAGTCAGCTTTCCTCGGGATGCAGAACTGATCTGTGATCAGCGAGGCTGTCGTGCCTCACCTGCCAGGCTCTCTAATGTTGAGAGTGACCATGTCAGAAGTGGGATCTCTCCGAGACCGGCTGACAGCCAGGCTGGCTCTTCTGCCGTGGAGCTTGGTTTCCCCCACTTAAACTCTTACGTGTCCTCTATCAGTATCTCTGGAATTAGCAGTTTGAGAGTTAACGCTGTCTGTCCTTAGTCCACATTCAGATTACTAGTGTATATATTCAGTTTCTGTCCGTGTTCCAGTGATTGTTCAGTTGTACCAAATAAAACAACTCCGATGGGAAAGGTTTGCTGTGCTCATCTGCTCTTCTTTTTTTTTAATCCAGGAGAGGGAGCAATAGCAAGGGAGAGCGATGCTGTTGCCTTAGCTGACACCATAGCAACGCCAAGCTCCGGGCCATAGCTTGGCTTCGTACTGAAGTCCTGACTACGAGCTTGTTTGAGCTGACGCAGCCTTTCCTATTCATGTTTGTGTTGATGGCTTATTCACTTTCTATCAACATACTGATACACGTTGCAAGTATCTATATTGTGTATGAATCCAGTGAACAAAAGAAGTTAAACTTATCGTTAGGCCGTGGTTTCATGATGCCAAGTGCTTTGGCAGTATCTAGTCTAGGTTATTTAGCATAGTCTGTCCACTTTTTGTCCTGGTGTACAGGACAAAAACTAGTACAGTTACAGTCACAGATCCGCTTGGGGATTTCTGGGTGAAGTGGATGAAGGAATTTATTTGCCTTTAAAAAAACCAAACAACCAACCCAAAACCCAACTATTGGGTTGTTTATTTGTTTTTATAACTTCTATAAACTTTTCCTGACTTAAAACAGCTTGGCACAACAACTAGCTGTACCCGCTCAACATGCGGCGTACTGCTGCAGTGCCGAGGAGGAAGAGAGAGCAAATTCTTTGGCGTAACATGTTTTGTTGTACAGAAATAGAGCTCCAGCTGGAGCCCTGCACCTGGAGGTTCTGAGTGGCAAAATCATGTGGCACGGCTGCCACAAGCATCTTCTGTGCTGTAACATTTGCTGGCTCTTGAGACAGAATGGGCCTAGAAGTTGTTCTGTAACTATTTCCGTGTTTATTCTAGCTATTTGAAGAGATACTTCACCTTTTAAAGCCAATCAGCTTTTCCAGTATGTTTTCTCTCCGTCTGATCTCACTGATATTTGAGCTGCTCTTCGCTTTTCTTTAAGAACACTTGCATTTTTATTTTACTTCCCTAGTTTCCGCTTTCCAACAGCAACAAAGTAGGACTTTGAGCAAAAACGTTTCATTCAGAATACTATCTATAATTAGCTATAATCTAAGAGAATAGGCCAGACTGTTTCATTTGGAAGGGATCTACAATAACCATCTAGTCCAACTGCCTGACCAATTCAGGGATGACCAAAAGTTAAAGCTTGTTGTTAAGGGCATTGCCCAAGTGCCTCTTAAACACTGACAGGCTTGGGACATCGACTGCCTCTCTAGGAAGCCCATTCCAGTGTTTGACCACCCTCTCGGTAAGAAAATGCTTCCTAATGTCCAGTCTAACCCTCCCCCGGTGCAGCTTTGAACCATTCCCGCGCGTCCTATCACTGGGTACCCGGGAGAAGGGACCAGCACCTCCCTCTCCGCTTCCCCTCGTCGGGAAGCTGTAAAGAGCGAGGAGGTCACCCCTCGGCCTCCTCTCTTCCAAACTAGACAAGCCCAAAGTCCTGAGCCGTTCCTCATAGGACATGGCTTCCAGCCCTTTCACGAGCTTTGTTGCCCTCCTCTGGATGCGTTCAAGGATCTTCGCATCCTTCTTAAATTGTGGGGCCCAGAACTGCACACAGTGCTCCAGGTGAGGCTGCATCAACACTCTGTACAGCAGAATAACCCCCTCTTTTGACCAGCTGGTTATGCTGTGTTTGATGCACCCTAGAACGCGGTTTGCCCTCTTGGCTGCCAGATAAGCACGTGTCTTCTGACTGCAATATGACATTGCCATGCTGGATGTAGTGAACAAAATAAATGTCTGTTGATCCATTTTTTTAAATTTGCATTTCTTTCACCTTTGTATGGATNCAAACAACCAACCCAAAACCCAACTATTGGGTTGTTTATTTGTTTTTATAACTTCTATAAACTTTTCCTGACTTAAAACAGCTTGGCACAACAACTAGCTGTACCCGCTCAACATGCGGCGTACTGCTGCAGTGCCGAGGAGGAAGAGAGAGCAAATTCTTTGGCGTAACATGTTTTGTTGTACAGAAATAGAGCTCCAGCTGGAGCCCTGCACCTGGAGGTTCTGAGTGGCAAAATCATGTGGCACGGCTGCCACAAGCATCTTCTGTGCTGTAACATTTGCTGGCTCTTGAGACAGAATGGGCCTAGAAGTTGTTCTGTAACTATTTCCGTGTTTATTCTAGCTATTTGAAGAGATACTTCACCTTTTAAAGCCAATCAGCTTTTCCAGTATGTTTTCTCTCCGTCTGATCTCACTGATATTTGAGCTGCTCTTCGCTTTTCTTTAAGAACACTTGCATTTTTATTTTACTTCCCTAGTTTCCGCTTTCCAACAGCAACAAAGTAGGACTTTGAGCAAAAACGTTTCATTCAGAATACTATCTATAATTAGCTATAATCTAAGAGAATAGGCCAGACTGTTTCATTTGGAAGGGATCTACAATAACCGTCTAGTCCAACTGCCTGACCAATTCAGGGATGACCAAAAGTTAAAGCTTGTTGTTAAGGGCATTGCCCAAGTGCCTCTTAAACACTGACAGGCTTGGGACATCGACTGCCTCTCTAGGAAGCCCATTCCAGTGTTTGACCACCCTCTCGGTAAGAAAATGCTTCCTAATGTCCAGTCTAACCCTCCCCCGGTGCAGCTTTGAGCCATTCCCGCGCGTCCTATCACTGGGTACCCGGGAGAAGGGACCAGCACCTCCCTCTCCGCTTCCCCTCGTCGGGAAGCTGTAAAGAGCGAGGAGGTCACCCCTCGGCCTCCTCTCTTCCAAACTAGACAAGCCCAAAGTCCTGAGCCGTTCCTCATAGGACNTTTTTTTTTTTAATGGAGAAAAACTGAAGATGTGGTAATTGTAGCTTGTGTAATCCCATTGATGTTAACATGTGGTGTTTCGCATTGTGAAACATGAGCAGAGTTAAAAGTTCTGTTGTTCCTTTCCTCGTACGTCCCTGCCTTGGAAGATACGGGAGTAAGGATGGTAAAGTGCCAGTTGCCGCTCTGCCTGTCAGCACGGGGGGAGCCAAAATGGACTTTGCCAGGAGGTACCGATGTCCATTGGTGTCAGAGAATTAACGCTACTCAAACCCAGCAACTCTTAATCAGGACCGCGACGGGAGCAAACAGTTGGACAGACTCAGAACTTCATCCTTGGTAAATCCTTTGCCTTTCCTTCTTCATTTGTCACTGTCCATCCTGTGGGACATACTCATCCCCCGATTCTTCCTCTCATGATGATTCTTTGAAGCTGCCTTAAATGTGCTCCTGCTGAAAGAGTCATACCTCCTTTGGCCCATTTGTCCCTGCCCCTGTGCTGTCCCTGTACCAGCAGGAGAGAAGTGCTAGAGAATGGCTAAAAATAACCAGGGATACAGAAGGGGATTTTGGGTGTTTCAGCGTGGCGGCCACATTTGTTAAAGTACAGAGGCGTTGACGTGGTGTGTCCGAACTGATCTATCACTGTCACTGAAGGTGAAATGCCTCACTCCTCTCTGTCCTTGAGAGGTTCCCCGTGCCTGTCTGACGGCATGGTAGGTTGCTTAGAAATGCCAAAACCAGCTGAAATTAACCTAGCAAAAACAGAACGAAAAGTAGTTTTTAATTTGGTTTCTGAATTGAATTGACTTCATTTTCAGGCTGATAGTCACCAGAGCCGGCTCAATGAAGAGGGCAAGTCAGAGCAGCAATAGTAGGATGACCAGTTCTAGCAGCTGTGAAGCATTCACTTCAGGCTGACTTGAGACGCATCCTTGGCTCTGTTTCTCTCCTCTCCATCCCCAAAATTTTCTTGTCACGCTTTCTTGTCCCATTGCCGTGTTCTGTGTTGTTCTGAGTTCTGGTTACTTCCTTGCTTCCCTGTTGCTTTACCATTGCTACATCCATTGCTCTTCCTCACCTCGTTGGTTTTAGTTTCCTGATGCTCCGAGCTCTCCTCCTTCCCTCCTTTCATCTGTATCTTTCCACTTTTCCGTGTCTTTCTGGGAATTTCATTCACAGACTTCTCGTTAGATCTTGGCCTCCCTCCTTACCCTTTCCTTTCTGTGCTCCCACAACCTATGCTTAGCAATTCCAGTTCTTTCCTCACTACTCTTTCTTGCGGTTTCCACCCTGGTCCATAGCTGTACCCTCACCTGTGCTGATTATTAGTCTCAGTCAGTACTGTGACCATATTAATTTCGAATCCCTACTCTCCCAGGTCTCTTTCCTCCACTTCTTTCACCACATCCAATGACTTTTCCTTCCCCGGGCTTTAAATGCCATTTTCCCTTCATGAACCAGTCTCTGTCTCTATTTTGTTTCTGGTTGTCCTGCTTAGGCTGCAGTTCCATGAACAAACAGTTCTTTCAGGGGAGTGCTGGGTTTTGCAGTGTTGTTTTTGTGCCTCTTAAGTTTATTGCGTAGCCCACTCAAACAGTTGTGCTGGCATAGCGGAGAGGAATTGGGATAGAAAGCATGTATGTTAGCTCTAATGTTGGACAACATGTCAGTGGGACCAGTCTCCTTCCTTAAATAGTTTTGGTTTTACGAGTTCTTTACAGGTCACAAAGCTGCTCCGGATTTCTCTCTTCCCCTGCAGTATCAGACTCATCAAACTGCATCTCAGTTTGCTCCTTTCACTCCAAGTCCTTTCAAGAGAAAGGACCAGTCTGCATTCAGAGCGAGTGAAGCTCTGCTTTCACGATATCAGGACACCAGGTGGCTGGAGAAAGCTGTTGTGCAGGTTTTGTGTGGTTTTTAAGTGCTTTTTATCCAGTGGTGTTTCTCATACCAAAATGGGAGACTTCTTGATAGCAGTCTTAATTCCTATTTATCATTCATCTGTTGGTTCCCTCTCATCTTGAACTTACTCTACCTTTATAGGCTGGAGTGGTTTTTGTTTCTTTTTTTCCTTCTCAGTGCTGAAATGGATTTGTATGTCCTGGTTAAAGTCTTTCACATTAAAACAGAAAAAAAAAAAATAAGTGGCAGATCTGTCTGGATGCTTTGGAACTAGTAGACTGTCCTTGTTCTGTGTCTTGTGCTAAAGATGAGTAGAAGCTTTTTGAAGCTCACTTGAAGGACTCCATTTCTGCCTAGCCTTTGTCCGTTAACAATAGAACCACACTCTGTACCAGCTTTTATTTTGCACCGTCAAAAAGTCGTCGTTCTTTAACTGGAGATGTAATTTCCTGGCGCTCTTCATTTATGTGGTTTTATTGCACCTCATCTTTTCATCTAACCCTTGACTATTCATAAAGCTAACAATGTCTTTTCCCCACCAAAACATCTTTCTGTCCTGTCAGTCTTGGACTCAGTGCTCGAAATATTAAAAGGTGGAATGGTGTCTCTGTTTCAGGATGCTAAATCATCAGTAGGCTCAAATCTCCGTTACATTGGGAGAATGTGTTCGTGCTGTGTGTGTGTAAATTGGTGCTGGCCCTGCGTGCACCGCCCTGGACCTGGGAAGGCCTCTTGCCTTGGGACCATTGGTGGTCTTTGCTTACTCCAGCTGGCTCTGTGCTGATTGAGCCTGTGAGGGTATCTGTGTTAAGTGTCTCGTGTGGGGAGCATTTGCTGTTAGGATCAGCGGCTAAGCTACTTCTGGACCCAGTGTATGTGGTACTATATCCAAATAAGTCCATAAAGAACTGTGCCTGCTGGTGGGGGCAGTGCCAGAAACAGCTCAGGCCTGTCAGCATTGTTAACATCTGAGCTTTTCCTTTGCTGGGATATTCCCCCCCCCCCCATTACTCCAGAGGGGGGAGGGTTGACTGGAGCATGAGAGCTCCATCCACTGCCCCGGCCTTCTGACAGCAACAATTCTTGGAAGTCTGAATGCCTAAATCATCCCTTTTTTTCAGCAGAGTACTTGTCTGTGCCTGCTGTTCGCGCTTAGCTGAGCTGGGAATAACCTTAATCGTTAAACCATTCCTAAAGCAGGCTGGCAATTAAATTCCACTCATCTATGGTCTCCCATTCTGTGTACGTACGAGTGATACGATTCTTCACTAGTAAGCTTCAAATGCTTTCTGAAGGTGGTAGTTTCTTTGAAATATACCGGTTTACACCATATGTGTTGTAAATCAGTTGTTAGATAAAACAGGGCTTTCTAGTCCTGTTCCAGAAGACACTCGTGTAGTAATGGATTAGTAATGTACTAATTTAATTCAGGGGGGTTGTTCATTGAAATACGGTGCTAAAAAAAGTAACTTCTAGAAGTTTGTTTAGATATCTTCTCTAAATGCTAGGCAGAGCAATGATTGAATAAACTTAATTCCAGGTAGATACTTTTTTTGGGAATACCCAGATAGATCATACTCATTTGAAATGTTTAATAAATATCCCACATGACTCTGGATGTTCAGTTGCAGGACCAGCACTGCCTCCAGGCTATAAAAGTAGCTGTAGCTCAGAAAGTCCTGACAGTGATGATGACTCGGAATCTCTTCCTCTACCCAGAGATGCAAACAGAGATTCTGAAGAAGAGACAGAAGGAGATCCAGCGCCCAAGTGAGTATGTTCTTAGGTTATTTGTATATTTACGTTGTATTGCAAATGAAATGTGTCTGCGTAAATTATGAGAAAGGGACAGTATTATATAAATAAGCCCTGTACCTGTGTAAAACTTGATGACCTGTTCTGCATGGCCTTTGTGGTCAAGAATGTTCAGCTGACCTGTTTGACACACTACGGTGGAATTAAGTTATTTAGGGCAATCAGGTCTCTGTATTTACATGTTTTATTTTAGTTCTGAAATTAAAATAATGAAATCCTTAATGTTTTGCTTGTTTATACTAAGGACAGACACCATTTATCGTTGAGAGGTCGTAAGAACTATTTATGGGCATGAATTTATGCATTCAATTAAGTCAACTCTAATGAAAAAAAATTGTTTAGCAAATAACAGGAGTCTGCACATACTCTCATTTGGTGGGGTTGATTACTCACAATTGCTGTGTTAAGAACTTGTGTGTGTTTGTGCTTGGTCTTCTAGAAGTGACTTGAAGGGCATTATGCCATGCTAATGAACATTAGAGTAATTATTACTCACTTTTTTCCTTGTCTTATTCAACAGTTTTTCAGTTCGTTAGAACTGAACTGGGAAAAATACTAGTCAAAATGCAGACAGTGTATAAAAATGGAGAAAGAAGTATGCTGAATTCAAAATTACTTTGTGACTAGAAAATGGTATTTCAACATTATACTACTCTTCTTTCTACAGCAAAAGCATTCTTAATGTGATTTTGGGGGTTTTTTAAATGTCAGAGTGTTTTTGGAGTGAAGCTTATGCTCCTGATTTTTTAATTGCTTCACATTATTTTGGATTCTTTTGCGCTGTTTCCTTGGCAACAGCAGGATGTTTAGTACATAAGACTGTCTGAAATAATTTTATGTATTTTTTTTCTTCCTTTTTAAAATGTATATAATTGCTATGGATGTCAAGGTAATTATTAAGTGAAATCCTTGTATTTGCAGAAGGCCAAAAAGAATTCAGGAAGATGAGGATGATGATGATGATGGCTTTTTTGGGCCTGCTCTTCCTCCTGGATTTAAAAAACAGGATGATTCTCCAGAGAGGTAATTAAAATGGAATTATATTCAGACTCTTTTCCTTAAAACACAATTATTTTAGATAAAATATTTGGTGGCACTATTACAGAACACTTCAATTGTGCACTTCAGATTCAGATGATTAGAACTGCTTCCTCCACGTTCCAAGAACAGGAACAGCATTCCCTTGAAACAGAACACCCAGCCCTCCTAGTCCTGGCTGGAAGGTTGGAGAGATGAAAAAAAAAAAAAAAGGATGTGAATTGTCCAGAGTTGTATTTTGAATGTCAAATTTCTTCCATTTCTTATGATAGGTCTCGGATCAGTGCAGAAAAAAAATTACAGGTACAAGAGCCCATTGTTCTGTAGCTCGTTCTGGGCTGTGAGGGAGTAGGGCAGTTAGCTTTTGTGCAGTGCAATACGGTGCAGATGATTGGAACTGTTGTTTGCTAATGCACCAAGGATTATTGTTTATGTGTATCTGGGTGGAAAACTAATCTGAACAGTGCAGGTTTCTAGAAAGCAAGCTGTCAGGTCTAAGTAAATAAGCATTATCTATAGCCTCTCTCAGGAAGCTTTCCATTTGATTGCACACAATTATAAAATACTTCCTGGGAAAAAAAACAAAACAAAACTATTTATTGATTTTTCTGTGTAGAACTTAACCATATCTCACAGCCTTCTAGTCTTTACATCAACCTGTGCACTTCCTTCTGTAATTTGGGATGATAATCCATAGTGAAATTGGTACTCCCAAGGGGTCGCTTACTGATGAAAGGTACAAGAGAGTCCCTTGATCACTGTTAACTTCGTTGGAGCAACAGGGAGCTGGTAGATAAAATAAATCAATACCTACCTGTCAGGTATGAGTTTTCAGTTCTAGGACAGTGACTCAATTTGTTGTCGAGCTGTGTATGTAGTATATAGTATTTCAAAGTTGAAATTTTTTTTAGTTTGGATAAATTTTTATGATGCTTGGCAGCAGTTAGGAAAACAAGAACTTATGTAACTAAGGTTATTTGGAAGTATCCTCTTTGTATCGGCTTAGTTACACTTTCCTGTAATCAACAAACTCTTGTTAATTGTGGGTATTGTGCTCAGTGGGCTCGTTTGGTGCTTTGGTAGGCACAAGAGTAACTAATTTTTCAATTTTTTGCATTTCACATGCACAATGTGTTATTTTAATTATAAAATGTAGGAAGTCACTAAAAATAACGTGATCTCTAATAAAGCAAATAAATGCTTGTAGCTTTTAATATCAGCAGAGGTAGCCTTCATGCTTTCTTGATTTTTTTTTTTTTTTTTTTACATGAATACTCCTGTGGTAAAATGTTATGTGAAAGTGTGCAAAGGAGAAGAGGAAGAAAAGGGGCAACTTGTAGGTTGGAAGTTAGAGAAATGAGCAGTAACACAGGTGGTCACCCATCATACAATCTCAGTATTTTGTATGTTCACCCAACATTTCTTTCTAGTTAGCAGTTTATTTCCGGAATGCTGGATAACTTGCATTTACATTCAGAGGGCAAGAGTCTGCTCTGTGCCTATGAGCATGACAGATTAAAACAGTAAAGGGCACTTGCTACTTTGGGTTGTTTTTTTGTTTGTCGGTTGGGGGCGGGGAGGTTGGTTGTTTTTTAGGTTTTTTTTTTCTTTTTTTTTTTTTCCTCCTAGCTCACCATACAGCTGCTCCTAGCGCACACTGAGAAAGCAGATTGAGCAGAGCTGTTTTGCACCCAGCCTGATTCCCTGAATAGGTGGGAAAGGTGTGATGTGTGGGAAGAGCCTTGTCTATCTTCCACCCCCGTACACCTGGCAGTCTAGTTGTGCTGACACTATGAGGTGGTAAGCTGTGCAGGGTGTAGACACAATGCTGTTAACTGTCTCCCTGCTGCATTGCCCCTAGTGTTGAGCAGATTGCCAGCTGACAATCTAGCCATGAATAATTGAAACAAATGCAGGCTGCTTGTTTCAATGTATGGACATACTGTTTATTAACTCTGTGTGACATACTCCTTCTTTTAGAAAAGATTTTGTTCTCTTGCATCTCTTACCTCTTTTCCAAGCTTGTCAAAGCAACATATTCACGATTAGGAGCAGCTCATGCGGCAATTTGTAGCTTGTTAAAAAATGTTTGAATCATGCCAGCATAAAGTATGTATTTGAACAGGTTTCCCTCAACTTTGGAAAAGACATTGCTGTTTATCAGTGTTAGGCGGAAGTGCAGCACTTGTAAATATTCTGAAGTACTCGCATATCAAGGTAAAGAGCAAAGGTTATCTTAAAAAAAATTACGGTATACATCAGAATAATGCTGAAATGCCTATCCTGAAACATGCATTAGCAAGGACTCCCAAGTCCAACAACAGGAAGGCATTCTTTGCCATATATGAAGCACAGTATACCTTAAATGGAAGCTTAATTCATGAGAAGTTTGGGGGGAGGGGTTTGAAGGTGTATAGATAGGTTGTATAGACACCGAAGTTGCCAATGGCAGCAGAATGTGTTTGACAGAGTTTTATTTAGATTCACTTCACCTGTTCAGAGAGACTTTGGGCATCCAGGAAACTGCCAAGAATCACATTGTCTGAGTGTTGCTGAGGAAAGACCCAAGCAACAGGGTTATTCATGTAGGGGGAAAAAAAGGCATAGAAGTGGAAAATGAGGGAGAGATGAATATGGGAACAATTTTTCTATTCCTTGGAAGAGCATTTGAGCTGTGACAGAAGCCAGGCAGAGTATTTGAGATCTGCTCTTTTTCACAAGTTGCACAGATACAGCCCACAACGTAGATGTTCCTGTATATTTTAGTAGAGAGCTTTTTTTATAGTTTAACTGTCTCTCCATGCAAAATAAAGGTACTTGTGTACTAAAATAAAAGATTATTTTGGCCGTATCTGTATAGTTTTAAATTCAGTCTCTTTAAATTATATCAGGAATTTAAAATATGGTCTTAACAAGAAGCAGTCAGAAAGGAACGGGGGAAAAAAAAAGCTGGTTGTTTTTTTTTTTCAGCAGCAGCAGGAGCTAGGTGGGGGTGGAACTTCAAATTTAACCCAGACCTCTTGCTTGGGTTTGAAACCTTACCTGTGCCCTTGGTCCTGGCCTGAGCTCACATTTATTGCTTCTGTCTGTGGTTGGCTTCTGGCAGGACTTTCTGCTTTTTATTTCCTCTCGTCAAATCCTGCCAATAACATGACAGCGGGGCTGTACTGATTAGAATGTGTGGGATTTAGTAGAAGACCATAATTGGCATAATTCAATTCATGTTGCGTTACGTTTGATCACCCTAAAGCTCAGAAACTGAAGATCATAATAATGTCTTTGCTGATACATTGTGAGGATACTGTCACTTGGGTATTTCTTCAGGGGATAATTGTTTGGGTTTTCAACTACCTTTTATGAGCTTTAAAGAATACGATGGTGGATTATTAAGAGGAACTCATATACAAAAGTCTTTTCAGTACTGCAAGCACAGTTTGTAGTATGCTTTGAACTGTGTTCACCATGGAAAAGAGATTCTCGCCTTTCTGTGCTCCTGGAGACAATTGAATTATAGTGCTTGCAGAGTTGCTGTGTAAAAACCAATCGGTGACGTTGCCTGGGATCACAAAACTTTTCTTCTCTCATCCCCACTCCAAGGGAAAAGAAAATCAAAGCTCTTCACTGATTCTGTTTCTCGAAGGACAGTGAAACTGTGGTGCAAGGCAAGAATGAACAAAATCAGCTTTGTTGATAAAGAAAGAGTAGCGTATACTTGACCTCCCACCTTTCACTGCTCTGGAATCTGAACGAAGCTAGGGAAGAAAAAATTGGATTTCCTTGACCACATGCTGCAGCTTTCTCGGTTTTCTTGCATCCCAGCTATCTGCAGAGGTCTTCGTGGAAAACTGAGAAACTCTTCTTATTCAGTTATTTCTGTGGTGTGCGTACAGGGGGCACGCTCGACATGGGGAGGAAGGAGAATCATGCTTCTCATCAACATTTTATTTTTATATTAATCTATTACTTTTTTTCCCTGCAGCAAACAGTGGAAGGCTGTCATGTAATGTACTGTCCATGTTGGGTTTTGTTTTGTTTTGTTCTTTCTTTCTTCCTTTTCCCTTCCACCGAAAACTTAAGATTTTTTTTTTTTCTTATTTTTTCCCTCAAGGCCCATTATAGGTCCTGCATTACCTCCTGGCTTTAGGAAACCTTCACAGGACACTGGGAATAGCAGATATTCCATAGGACCGTCTGTTTCATCAGAATTATGTACCCAGGTTTGTGAAAACAGAAGCTTTTTGTTGTAGTACAAGCTATCTGAAATGCTTAAACAAGTAGGAGCCTGAAAAAGTCTACTAGACATACTTTTCAGCATGACAGTTTAATTTTAGAGCAGAAAGTGTCTGGCATATTTTTGCCTGAGTCAAATACTGAAGCATAAATAAGCCTTAAAAAAGAAAAAGGCTAGTCTCATTTGTTATGATTTTGCTGTTAGATGGCTGATGTGCTCACTGAACACAAGAGCCCCAGGCATCCTCAACTGTAGTCACGGTAATTCTTCCTAATGTTTTCCCATTCTTTCTTTTTGTGTGATGACCTTCACAAGTGAGCATCTTGGCAAAGTTCAAATTTTTAAAGATGTTTAAGAAGTAATGCAACCTGTTAGAATGAAATTATTTACCTATAATTCAAGCTTTTACTCCTTTCCTGATGCGGAAGCAAAATGATTGCATACTTCACATATCTTCACCTCCTTAAAAATGTTTATTAGTGGATGCATTAAATAATTTTATCCAGAAGAATGTAATCAAGAATGATGCTACAGTGTCACTAATTGTTCTTATCAATAGCAAGATGATACCTGTAACTAGGGGTAAGGCGGAGCAAGACAGTGACACTGACACAGTTTTTTTGGTTCGGGTTTTTTGACTGTTCTCGTCAAGTTATGTAAAGACTGGGTAGAAGTCCTATAGTCTAATCCCTAGCTGCAAAATAATGCATGTACTACTAAAGAACATTCAGGAATAAAATGTGTGATAAAATACAGCTAGAAGTATGGGGAAGATTCAGCTCCCTAAACATGGGTCTCTAGGACCATTCTGAGGGATCTGAATTGTCTGCAGCGGGCTGACAGATGGGGGTAGCACCTTAGAGAAGCTTGCATCCTTCTTGAGCAGCACTTCTTAAACCAGGCAGGATACCCTAAGACATGAAGAATGGTGCTGGATACCAGCGTTCAGGCAATTGAATCTCTCTCATGCTATGATAAACTAAATATTAATTCCTTGTGAGAATTAACAGTTATTCGCTTAATTTCTAAAGTACTTAAAAATCTAAGTTTAACTCCCAGACACTGTGGGACATGCTAGAATGTGCTAGGAAGAAATGAGGCAAAGGCTGCTCTGGAACGTCACTTTTTTGATTAGTAGTTGTGAAGTACATAATTCTCCAGCCTCCTACAGTGAGTGTTGTCATAATCCTTCATGAAGAATGATTATCTGACATTTTTAAGATACTCATAGTCTTATAACTGCAAATAACGATTAAGCAATTTATCATAATGACAAATCTCTTGAGGCAGGGATGTCAAAACTGGTCTGCTTATGTAGTTTACAAACAAAAAAGTCTCTTTTCTCCTAAATAGATCTTCTGGCGTCAGCTTTGTTACAGCTGTTGCAGAACTTAGTTTATTTTTTTTTTCTCTTCCTAATAACACTCTTTTTTTTTTTTTACCTTTGAATATGATGAATAATTTTCTTTGTTTATTTTGTTTTATTTCATTATTTTGTATTCTAGTACATCTTTAGAGGCAGCTTATTCCATGCTGACTCTTGACTTTATATTGATTTCCCCTTCAAACTTGAAGGCAGTATTTTTTAATGTTTGTTTAATTTCATCTTGTTTGAGGCAGGTGGTAATGGAGTGAATTGAACTTAAGACTAATGAGAAAAGAAATGACACACGAGTCTTCAATTAAAAACCAGCATGGAATTTGTCTTTCATCCTCAACTACTTTACAATACAATTTATTATGATAGTCTTGCATCTTTGCAGTTTTTATTAGTTTGTACGCAGAGAGAGGGAAGTGTTTTACTACCTTGATTTCTCAAGATGGTTTTTCCTCTTCCCCACCAGCTCCTTCTTTTGAAAGAAGAGAGAGAATGCAGTCACACCATTCTCTAAAAGTTGAAGCAACATTGCAGTGGTAGATAATTAGTGAAAACTTGACTATATAAATGGTTTTGAGAAAAATGATGACAGAAATTAGTGTTACCACCTTGCATTGATGGTGTTATAAATGACCAGCTTTTTCTCACCCTCCTCGATCCTTCAGATCCATTTTCTGCAACTGGTCATACAGCCATTAAATTTGCTAAACCTGTTCTTGCACCTTGTGGTCCACAGCCATTTGTAGCTCTGTCTCTTGCTACCTGAAGCTTGCCTTACCTGCTCTTCATACCTTTGCTGACTCCTAAAGGCAGACAGGGCCAACTGGCTTGGCTAGCTTGGAGCAGTGTCATTAAAGCAGGCCGGTTTCTGTAGCAGATGGCACACATAGGAGTAAAGTGACTTATTGACACCTGCTGTCTTCCTTAGCCCAAATACCTGTACAGCAGTGGGATACCAGCTTTGAGCAGCCTGAAGTATTAGGCTTGAACTCAGTGTAGCAGGATACCTTTCCTGCTCTCCTCCTCCTTTCACTCATTTTTCATTCCCCTTGCTCCCATTAGGTGACTCTTCAAGTAAGGTTTTAGATATTAGGAAAATATTGGATATTGGGAAAAATTCCTTCGCTGAAGGAGTGGTGAAGCATTGGTACAGGCTGCCCAGGGAGGTGGTGGAGTCACCATCCCTGGAGGTATTAAGAAAAACATGTAGATGTGGCGCTTCAGGACATGGTTTAGCAGGAATGGTGGTGTTGGGTTGACGTTTGGACTAGATCTCAGACGTCTTTTCCAACCTTAACGATTCTGTGATTCTGTACTCTGTTCTTGTATTCTCCACTGGGTCACGTCTGCCTTGGGCGCCTTATTTTACATAGAAGGCTCCTGATACAGTTTTTCCACTGCTCATCACTCTTGAGCCCCTATCTTCCCCGATGCTGTATCTCAGTTCTAGGATGTCCACCTGGTGACCAGTTTGGCATGACAGAAACAAGCCACTCCCCCGTCCCCTTCATTTGAAACTATTTTTGCTACCACTTTATATTCTCAAGTAATGCTCTGTGCTTCCTGAGTATACAGCCTTGTCATCATCCTACTCCCATTGCTTTATCAACCACATTCAGGCTGTAGCTAAATCTTTTCACTTTCATAGATATTGGGCACCTTAGCTTTGCTTCCAGGGCACTGTGGCATCACTGTTTTCTGCCTAGTTCTGTCTCGGTCCCTGTCTGTACTGTTTTAACTTGGAGGGACCTGTGAGCTTTCTGTACAACCCCTGGCATCCACAAAGATTCTTATTAACGTCTAGTCCCTTTCAAACTTAGGTTTTTTGAATCGTTCCCCAAATAATTGCTTGGAATGCAATGTCAAATGGGATCAAAGAAGTGAGTGACAGGACCAAGACATTAAACTGGCAGATACCGTACGCCTAGGGGTGTAGTACCATGCATGCCACTGTACCCTAGCTTGCATGTTAATCTTTCTAGCATCCTTACAGAATCTGAGCCTGAGACAGTTCTTGCGGCGCGAAATTGCGATCCGTATTACGGAGGTGCATCCGAATGTTGCTAGTGGTAGTAGAACCCAAAGCATCAAAGGCGTGCGCTTGTGCATTTCAAATTTACATAGGGCCACAGAGCCTACATGGCTGCATGCAGAGCAATGTCAAGTATCAGGGCTTTGTGTATTGCCGCTGTGTTTACCAGCAGGTTTGCCTCGAACAAGAGATGGTGCTTTTGGAAACATGGAGACTAAGTATCCGTGTTAAAGTGCTAGAACAAATCTAAACTGGAGTTCTAATCCAGGTTTTTGTTGTCCGACGGGCAGATGCATTCCGTTAGGATTATATGCTCTTCTAGACAAAACCAGTCTCGTTCTATGAAGCTAAAGTGTTTCTTGATGGTCTTAGCACTACGGTTGAGAGAAATGTTTCATTTTTGGAAGGTAACAGATAGCAGTGAGGAAGAAGACAATCTTATAGGCCCAATGCCTGCAAAAGGACCAGTGGAGTCTGATGTGACTGAAGAATTTGAACGCAGAGCTCAGAGAATGAAGGAAAAACTTACTTCAGCAGACAGCGTAAGTTAGATTTCTTAATTTTTTTTGTTGCTGGAGTATATTTGTGTTTTTCTTTGCCTGTTTCTGTGTGAACCCAGCTGCTTGGGATGCTAAGTGTTTGTAATTGTTAAGACAAAGAAAAATCCATGATATCTGTTGGGAGCTAAGAGATTCAGACAGGAATTTTTGATTATGCTTTTTTTTACTCTCCCTGCCCCTCCCCCTATTTCTTTTGTAAAGGGTGAACCCAAGCAAGTTACCAGGGAATCGTGGATGACCGAGCTTCCACCTGAATTGAAAAGCTTTGGGTTTGGCCCAAGAACGTTCAAGAGAAGAGCTGATGACAAATCAGGTGATAGATCTATTTGGACAGATACTCCAGCTGACAGAGAGAGAAAAGCCAAGGTGAGCATTCATGTACACCCGCAGGCGGTATGTATGTTGTTGATATTCTGTGAAAACAAAGTAAAGATACCCTGAGATGTTCAGTGACGTTTTTTCCAGATTTTTTTTTATTGTTGTTGTTACCAAAATTCATTAATCCAAGCTTCAAGGTAAAGGCAAAGAAACAACAATTTTTAAGTAACATTGGTACTCATTTATTCTCTCTCCCTTCTGCGGTAGTCAGGTAGTCTGTATCAGCTCACTGAATTGCCAATTACAGTGTGTCCAGTTTCTTCTTTTATCAAGCTGAGCAAGAAATATCTGGTGGCCTCTACCCACCCTTCAGATTTAATTAAAGTAAATACAGTTTTCCTTGCTTTTGACTTCAGACATTCTGATTACTATAGCATGTAATTTGCTTCTACTTGTCAGGAAAGAGAAGAGGCAAAAAAGTCAGCCAGTAAAGATAATGAAGAAATTGTGTTATCTGGGAGAGACAAGAGGCTTGTTGAGCAAGTGACTTCATACAATGTAAGTGTAAGAGCAAAATACTTCCTCTTCCTGTATATCCTTTAATTTTTCACTCTTCTGGTTCTCATTTCTAGCGCTGCTGGTTTCCATGGTGATGCCACTGCAGTCTTCCCTTCTAGTGCCCAAACCTACTGCTGTTTAAGTCATTAGAACATTTGCCATTGACTTCAACAAGGGCAGGATTGGGTCCTCAAGCTGCTGCTGAAAACAGTGTGACAGAATTGGGGTTTGTGTATGTTGTCTCAGTTTTAGGTGATGTTTTCCTTAAATCATTCTCATGTCAGGACATGGTTGCTGGGGGTAGACAACCTTAATTCAAATATTAGCTTGCTTTGCCAAATAACCAACATCCCAAGAATAAAACAGTAATAAAGGTTTAACTTTTAGGACAAAATACCATTAACCCAAAAGAAGCTTGGTAGGCTAAGCAGATCAATGCGTTAATTACCTTATGTAACTAATTACATTAACTGCTCATTACAACAGCATTATTACATGAAGTTTTCCTCAATCTCTGCAGAAGCAGTTAATTTTCACAGACAGATGTCGATTACTGGAAATCCCAACTCCATGTCAAATTCCCTCTCATTTTTCTGTCTGCCAACCCTGTCCACCAGAGTGTATGGACTGTTGCCTGCCTTACAGCTGTTTGTTCCAGTTCTTCCCTGATTTATGGCCTGAAGTCTTAATGGAAGGCAATCTGGTCTCTTGAGAGTACAATTAACTTGAGAATTGCAGCCTTGGCTTATATTACATGATTGAAGTTTATCTGGCACTTTTAATAATTTATTTGTAGTTCATTAAATCACATGTCCCTCTTGACTGAGAGGCTTGCAGATCCAGAGCTTTTAGCATACTGCCTTAAATTTCTTCTGTATTGTCTGTTTCTACTGTCATTGTGAATATAGTAGAATAATTTTAATGTAAAACTACAGTTTGCTCTGTACCATTGACAAATAAAACATATATAGGCATTTGCTGTTTCTAAGGTTAATGGAGTTCCCTCAAAAAAAAAAAAATATTGAAGACATCTTATTTAAGAACAATGTTTCTTGTGTTGTTTTGTTGTTTATTTTTTTAAATCAGCTCTTTTCTGATTTTCAGGTGGTTGGTGAGGGTTTTTTTTTTTCTTTTGAAGTTTTTTCCTCTATTCTTTCCTCCTCCTTTTTCCACTGAGGTTTTTCTTTCTCCAGTTTATGAAGGCTATTTTCATAGAATAGGTGCTTTAATTCTTAGAATAGTTTCTTACAGTTAATTCTTTCCGTGCTGATGCCGTATACGTTCTCTGATGCAATTCTGTCAACACTGACACAGTTACACCATGAATAAGTACTGTTCATTTTCTGTTTTCCATGAGAGTCATTTCTTAGCTCACGTATGAATTATTATTTGTATGTGTGATGAAGTAAGTGTTTGCACAGGGAGTGAAGGGAAATGAACCTTTGGAATAAAGACTTCATGTTCCTAGACAGGAGAAAACAGAGCTGCTCATCTTCTGCTCTTTCCGATGAGAGAATTGGTTTGGACTGATCATTTGGCTGGTTTGTAATGATTTAAGAGTCTGAGATATTGACTACTTAGGGATACACAAATACACTTTATCTGAATAAAGGAAGGGCCACGTCAGTCTTGTGACCACTAATCCCGCTCCTGTGTGAAATCAGCAAAAGTTTTATGTTGTATTTGGGCTGGGTCGTGCTCTCTAATAAACGCAACTGAAGTCCTTGATTTGGCAGAACACATGCTCTAGCTCAAACCTGTGACTTTGTCTTGTGGGCTTGCGACAGATGATTCAAATGCCGAAAAGTTAGGAGCACCCATTAAAAACACGGTAGTGCCTGAGAGTGAGATGGAAAGGGTATCTAGCTTGTTCCTGCCCCTAGCAATGACCAAAACCAGATGCTTATGGGAAGTGTATAAGAAACTGGGCCTGTACTTTGAGATATTTTTCTTGCCATGTTGTCTTCATTTGTCTCTGCTAATAATGTCAGAGCAACTTTTCTATTTCTCTTGCATTATTTTTATCATTTATCTCCACTGTCTGCGGAGATTCAACAACATTATGGGTATCTTTAATGTCAGTGAATTATTAGTATCTTATTCAGCATAGACAAGACTACCCGTGCTTTCTGTTCTGTGTATGCTAAATTTATCATTCTGTTTTCCAGTTACTAAGCGGTCTTCTTTTTCTGGAATTTTTAGCCTTCCATTTGGATTTTCTGTACATTGTTGATATTTTGTAATACTTTATTTCCTCTTCCTTCTTCCCACTTTTCCAGGAGTCAAAGAGGTCAGAATCTCTCATGGACATACATCAGAAAAAGCTAAAGAGCAAAGCGTCCGAAGAAAAGAACAAACCTCAAGAAAGAAGGCCATTTGACCGAGACCAGGATCTCAAAGTCAATCGATTTGATGAAGCACAAAAGAAAGCTCTTATAAGAAAATCTAGAGATCTGAATACTAAATTTGAGCACAGTAAAGGCAATATGTTTTTGTAACATAAAAGCACGAAGCTTTTCTGAAGTGAAGTCAATTAAACTTTGAGTACTTAAATTTTTTTAAGTATTTTTCTGTAAATATTTGTATGCAAAATAAATACCCTGATGTTTAGCTATTTTTCCTTGTCTGTAAATACTCTGTTAGGGAAGATCATCTGTACTAAAACGAAACTGGTAAAGGAAAGTCCTGGTATAAAAAAAATAATGTAAATTTGCTACTTTAAAACTTTGAGTTGTATAAATATTTTTTTTTAGCATTAAAATAATTAATTCAAATAGGTATTATTTTAAGGCGCTCTAGATTTGATCTTGCATTGGAGTTGGCGGTTTCCCTCTTTCTCCTGCCATGCTTAAGATATTCTCACTGAGCCTGACCATGGAAAAATCACCTTTAAGGCTCATGGGCAGGACATTGCTTGACTGGAGTTCCTGCTGGGCTTTTATGTCCGCCCAGTGGTTTTATTTCTATGATTCTGTGTCTGTACATAACTACAGGTTTATATGTATGTAGTGTAATTTCTGTACTACAGCAGGAAGAGCTAGTGGTAGCAGAAGTTAATAAAACCTCAAGATTTGCAGATTTAATTATAAAATGGTAGTATACAAGAAAAGAAAATCTAATTTGAGTTTCAATTTGTAGGGCTTGTTGTCAGAAAATCCATCTTTTTTTTAAGCAAATACAATGTGAAAATCAAAAAAAAAAAGACCCTTATTTTGTCAGCTAACTTGCAGAGCAGAACAGCTCTTTGCTATCAAAAAGGAAATAAATCTGACATTTAAAAAAAATCTACACCCATGCTTAGAGTTCTTTAGTAGTTCTGTGTGTGTGTGGAGCAGCTGAAGGGAGACTTGTGTTACTTATTTAAAATTAGACTTGTACTTTCATCCGTTTTCTCTAGAGTAATGTTCGGGATCCTTTTTGAGGAGTTACTGAAAGTATCTTTATATGAAAACAATTTTATATATGAGATACTCTCAACTCGTGTAGAAGAGTGACGCGTTTTGCGTATTAAATACCGTGGGGTTCACTGTAATTTGAAAAAAGGCTGCCGTGACAGATGGTGTCTGTGTTGGCTCATGTTAACGGAGCAGTCGCCCAACAAGCCGCAGAAACGAACGGCTAAAAACTTGGTCTTATTTTATTGCACTTGTGTGTGAGCCCGAGGCACAGCCTCCATGCGCTGAGAAGTCATGGAGAATTTTCAATATCATAAATGGAATGCTTGCATATAGTATATTTAGATACAGCTCTTTTTTTTTTTTTTTTTAATATATAATTTATTTTGCCATCTGAAAAATCTCCTACCTTCAGGAAAAAGAGAGACTGGTTTTGTATTCTGTTTGTTTTCCTTTAATCAGATTTGAGTTTCTAAGCCTTTTTTTTTTTTTTTGAGGGGAGGGGAGGGTTTAAACAAGGGCCATTTAGTTTTCTTCCCGTAAAACAGACTTAGTGCCTCGTGCTTCTTTGCCTCAGCAAGCAAGGCCTCACTAGGTTTCTACCTTCTGAGTTGTCCCCTTCCCCTTTTTGGGGAGCTCCTTTGCAGCCAGGGGTTAAATAACCTCTCTAGCAGTTCAGTAAATAATTGGAAAGGCAGTATTAGGAATGTTTGGGATTTTTTTTTTTTAGGCAACTAAAGCAATGACAGCTAAATCTTGATGGTTGTGACTAGCTAAATCTTGATGGTTGACAAAAAAAAATGATCCTCATGCCCACTTTTGGAAACCCTACTGCCTCGAGAAAGCAGTTTATTATCGGGTGTTGCCTTACACTGACAGAGCCAATCTCATGAGCACGTCGTGCTGCCCTCACTCATTCAGATGAGTCTGTAGCAGGAACAAGAGCTCCTTGTATTAAGATTTTCTTGTTGTTATGTGCTTTGTTTTCATTTTTTGTTCTTTGGTCCCTCTTCCTCCAAACTGAGGACCGGTCATCAGATGTCGCAGGTGGCCAGATCTTGCCATCCAGCTGTATCCCTGCCATTTGCTCGCTGCCCGCTCTGGCCCCACCGCGATCTCCTGCCCTCTCCGAGGATGCGTTGAGTGGAAGCTCCACGGCGCTGCTCAAGCGGAGAGCTCTTGTAACAGGAGCGCAGGCAGCCCCTTTGCGGGTGTGCGGTGGTACGTTACGCCTCCCTGTGTGGGATGTGTGTTTCTAATTAGTGATGCCTTGATGTGAGTTGGGAACGTGTTTTCTCTCATCTGCTTAATTCCCCCCCCCCAGCTCTGAAGCAGCCTCTCGAAGACTCGATGAAATCCGTGTTACAAACTCGAGATAGGGGGGAAAGTGGAATTGTTGAGAATTCAAATTAAGCTTTTCATTACGTTGTGTAAATTGAGTGAACTTTTGAATTGCATTAATACACAAACTAATCTCTTACCGATGCCAAACCATTCCCTCGAACTGTCATTAGAACGAGCAGTAACTCAGCAAATTACAAGCTCTGTAAGCTTTTGTGGGAAAAGATGAGCTGTCCTTTACAATTTGGACAAGCTGTAAAGCATTTCTGCAGAAATGCTAGTGGGTGATTTTTCAGAATCTCATTTGAAAAAACAGAATTTATTTCACAGAAAATCCTCGCCATCATTACTGGGTAACGTTTCCGGTAACCGGCTCCTGACTCGATGGAATGGAATCTATTGTTATTCCAGGCTGCCAGCCTGCGTTGCAGTGCATTGACTCCAAGCACATGAGGAAACTCTGTTTTATTAAAAAAAAAAAAAAAATGTCAGGGAGGTTTTCCTGCATGTGAAGGGCCTATCAGCCTAGATTTTAAAGCGCTTGCCTTTGTTTTGTGCTGGCATAGACATCCTTTATTAATACTGATGTTAAAAATTTCTGCTCAAGGGTAGGGTCCCCTCCTTCTGAAATGACAAATAGGTGTGAAATTCATAGTGAAGTCAAGAAAAAGAAGGTTTTTGTGGTAGGCATGTGATAAATTGGATATTTAAGAGGAATTTTAAGGAATATTATATGTTAATAATAAAAAAAAAAAACAAAACAAACAAAAAACACAACCCTGTTGAGTCTGCAGTTACCAAGAAACAATTAAAAGCAATAAAGACATTTCAAGAAAACTTACTGATTTCTTTGTATGCATCTTCAGGACAAAATATTGAGCTACCATGATGTTTGATCTGGAAAATTTTGTTAGAATATGGTGTAGCAATACTGTCCACCTGAGGAAAATCTCTGCTCTTCTGATTTAAACACCCATTTATGGAGAGTTATTTTTCACTTCTGCTGTTGCAGTCAGTGGATGCATTGTGCATGTTGGCTTTTCAAGATGAAGTGCATTTCCCAAATAATAAACCGATAGAAATGCATTTGATCTAGGGCTTTGATGGTGTCATGTTGATAGCATAAAAGTGGCACTGTCAAAATAGCTTTCTTCTCGAAAGAAACATTGATATGAAACATGGTTATGTTTCTGTCCAGTAGGAAAGGGTTTTTTCCACGTAAAAGAAGCTTCAAAATGCTCCAGAGGACTCCAGGAGTCCAGGGCTACTTGTGCTTGGGGACTTGTTTTGTTTCCGAAATGTAAATTTTGTTATTTCTGTCCAGGCAATTATAAAATGTATGTTGATTTAAGAGTAATACAGCATTAAAAATCAGAATCTGTGAAAACTTTCTGTATGTGCATCCTTAACTTCAGCCACCCCACCTGCATACAGTGCATATAATTTCTAATTGTGTCATTATCTAATTCTCAAATAAAACACTTGCATGTGATTTTCTGTCCTTACGAATTGTGTGCTGCATTTTATATGTTGGGGAAAAAAAAAAAAAAAAGAGTAAGTTATGCGGTGTCTTTCAGCCAACAGCTTTAGATTTTTCTCAGGGGCTTACTAATGAAGCTGGTGTCTTGTTACCTGACGTCAGTGAGGAACACAGGGCTGGGCCCCAGTTGTTGCATGAAACGTGTCTTCCTGATGCTTCCAGCTCAGCCAAATGGGAAGTGGTGACCCTCGGCAATAACTCACCCAAATGCGGGATTTCTGTTCTTTTCAATCGTGACATGAAGACTGGGGTATTACCAGCGTGGAGCTGATCTTTTCACAGCAGGCACTTCTGGATCCTCCCACAGTGGCCATCACTGCAACAGGCAAAGCCCCTTTCTCCATCATCCCATCTTCGTTCCTTGTGGTTCCGATCATCTATTTTCTCACACTGGTCTTTCAACCAATAATAAATCCTATTGCTCTTTGAAATCATACCCATTTTGAATCAGCATGGCAAGTCAAGCTTTATTTAAAAAAAAAAAAAAGTCTTTCAGAGTGGGAACTTAAGGTCTCTAGGAGACAGCAGCACAGACTGACACTTCAGCAGGAGCAGCTGCAGCTGTGACTTCTTCCAAATAAGCAATCCAAACATAAATATTCAAAGCAATTCTCATAAGCAGACTTTAGAGGGAGAAAAAAAAAAAAAAGAAGTGGCTGGCCCAGGCTCTCAGCTGCTTAACATTGCCATTGCTTGCTTCACTTCATAGGGTTGCCAACGCTTGTGCTTGCACATGTACACCCAGCCAGGAGTTTGACAACTTCCCAGCTCCAGGGCAAATTACATCTCTCTGTCCATTCCTTGACTGCCTCTCTCGAGGAGCCTTGCTTCCTACATTTGCCAGTATCTGAGCTGCCACAAAACACTTGATGTACATCAACAAATACTTTTTGCTACATCTTAACTTGTTTGAGCTCTGGAAGAGTCCCTGCAGCTCTCCCCATCACTCCTCCTGGTGGCCTGACTCTAAGAACCAGCCAACTGCAGTTTTGCAGCTATTCCTTTGCTTTTCCTAGGATCTGTCCTTAGATCTTGCTGGCCTGTGCATGGTTGCCACCCATCACCAGGTTAGGGTCAGGAAGGATTTTGCCTGAGCTTAGCCACGATGGGGAGAGGACAAGCGTTGAGTTATTACATTGGCCTCAGCCCATGGAAGAGAAGATGCTTCACCCGCTGGAGCCTGATGGCGGGGTTTATGGTAGAGCAGCAGAGCTGTGACACCACCCTGAACACAGCAGCTGCCCTGGTTAAGTCCCTCAAGCCAGACTTTGGTTCAAATACAAGAAATCCCAGAGCAGGAGAGCCCCATGGATACATGTCCGCCTGCCTTAGCCTGAGCAGCAGCCCTGTTGCTCACCTGACCCATCTCTGTGTTAGCCATGCCCCTCCCTCAATGAACCTCTTGAAGACATCTCTTCTCTTCAGTGTCTGGCCAGATGGCCCAGGGGAGCTCTTGCAGTCATGCACAGTTGGGCTGGGCCTGGCCTGGCTGCTTGGCTCGGGTCAGAAAAGGCACTTACACACCCTGATACCTGCCATCCCCTTGAGAAGAGAAGGGGTACAGCCACATGGCCAGCATCCGACAGTCTACTCAACATAGGTTGGCCTAAGTCCACCATGACTTCTAATTATTAATTTTTTAATCATCTCTGAAGAAGCAGTCTCCAAAGTGAGTACTCTCAAACCAGCTTGGTGCGTGTTACAGAGCCATGCTGCTTTGGCTTGGGGTTTGGGGCTGAGGCAGGAGTTAAAAGCCCTGTGAAGACACCTGGGTTGTCTCCCTGGTCAGGATGCAGGGAACCGCCCAAACTCAGGTGTCCACCCAGCCAATGCTAAAACCCAACCATCACCTCCCTCCCTGCAGCACATCAGCACTGGGGCTCGAAGAACTTCCCCTCAGGGCCCAGGTCAGGTACCAAACGCTCTCCTGAGTTTTTTCCTCTAACACAGAACAAGGTCCTGGGAAGAGCATCTCCAGGAATCACAGTGTGAAAGGAATGGAGGGGCACACATACAAAGAAGCAAAGACTCCAAGATGCAGCTGGTGGCCGGTGTTTGTGGTTCCTGCGGCCCTTTGCCATCGCTGCTTTAGTCATGAGTAAATGAAAAGTGCAGTTGTTGCCAAGATTGAGTTTCTTTCCACTTGCCACAGATCCTGGAGACCTGTGATTATATGTACAGACCTCAGTTTTCCTTTTAGAAAGTGCTACGTTCATAGTCCTCAGGGTGGTTGGGCATGGCTGAGCTCAGCACTGCCTGACAGTGATGGAGCTGCAGCCCTGGAAGCGGTGTTCTTTTAGGTGTTTATTTGATATTAAGAGGCATACCCTTGGAAACTGAAGAGGTTTTCCCTTTTCTTCACACTTGACCAAAAAAAAAAACAAACACCATATATATATATATATATAAAAGCTCCTGTAACCAACTCACTCTATTTTGGTGGAAAAATGTTTGTGAGGGCTTAACACATCTCCCCCTGAGCCCACAGTACGACAGTGCAGGCTGCGGTGCTAGGCCTTAGCTGAAGCTAAAAAGACTGTTGCAGGACATAAAAATTGTGATTGTAATTCTCCCCAGTCCAGCCTCTAAATGGAATGACAGCCTTTGGGACCACACTTGGGCTGCTGCTGCTCCAGACCTGCAGCTATTTGCAATTCTAAATAGCGACACTCAACATTTTCTGTTTGAATATAACATATATGGTATGTTCCATGGAATACCTGCAGCTCTAGTACCCCACAAAGTTTAAAACTCTTCCATAAAATATTGCTCCAGATATGTAAAATATTTCCCTGTTTTCTCTTCTCTGCAAGTTAGCCTAAAACTTATTTTCAACGAGTCTCTAAGACTGTCTTGTAATGTCTTGTAAAGACTGTCTTTGGTGTAATGTCTTGTTGAGCTTTGAACATGCTTTCAGTGGTAGAGCATCGAAGATAGGTAGACTCTCTCTGGGTAGTATTTTGCAGCAACTAAAACTATCATATTGTTTCTAAAACAGGAGGATGGTATATGAAGGATCTCGTATGTCCTGCTCTACTTTGAATTTGTTCATTACAAAAACAGCAGAAGAAATTCAAGAATCAAGGATGGCCACCCCTCTGTCCCACAGTTAGTGGCAGAGCCCTTGGCAGCCCAGTGGACTGTTTGCTCCTGAGCCTTGTGGAAGTCCCAGGTGGTAACATCCCCTCCTGGTTCACTCCTTTGATTAATATTGCCTCCTAGTGATGGTTGATCTTTATGAGGGAAAAAGCACAGCCTTCTTGTGTCTCTGCTCAAGACCTATAGATCTGATTTTAACTTTTTTCTATTAATGCAATCTATGTATTTTGTGGCAAACCTGTGTCCTCACTGGGCACTCAAGAGCCCAGAGCAAGAAAAGCGTAAGACCTTTGAAAGGAAAAATTCCTCTCTTTAGAGCTGTGATGAATTTGAAGGTTTTGGAGATTTCTGCAAAGCTTCAGACGTGTCCTGCTGTGCTGACAATTGCTGCTTCTGAGCAGGCTGTTCCCCCTGCCTGCCAGAGGAGCCTGCTGCTTCATCTTCTTCCTCCCTGACAGCTGATCAGGGTTGAAGACTGCTAATGGTATGTGTACACGTACATACACACACACACAAACACAGCTGTCCTTGGACACTCTATCCCATAGCTGGTCCCTGACTCCCCTGCTCACCCATGGCTGGTACCTGGACATGCAAGCCCCCAACTTGCAGCCCTGCTGCAGCTGTGGTACTCAGCCTTCTTCCCACGCTCACCAGCCAGTCCTGCATCACATTTGCTGGGCTCACACATACCCACTCAGACCAGAGAGCACACTCTGGTTTCAAACAGACAAAAACAGGTTTTAATGAGAATATAGAACAGATTTCAGTGATCAAGTACAGGCAGGGCTCAGGCAAGCATACTGCTCTGCCCTTTTAATCTTCTTTCCCACACTTGCTCCTTCCCAATCCACCTTCATCCCTTCCTTGTCCCACTTTTAATCCATCCCCCAACATCCTCAACTAAGTCTTGCACCTTCCCACAAACCCCTTAAAAATACCCCAAACAAGTCGCAGGAAATTCCAAAAATGCTTTTCCCACTGCATCCTATAGTGATTCTTATACCCATCATCTTATCCTAAATGACTTTAAGTGTTTCTCCATGATCCATAAGGCCATGTGCATGCTCTGCAGGGGCTCACACACCACGTTGTGCTCATCAGAGCTCTACTGCTGCTGGATCTCTCTTCTCCCACACGAAATCTCCAGCAAAGTAGGTTTTCTGGGGAATAGGGCTGCCCACAGACACAAGAAAGATGTTAGGTATGGGAGCTCCTGAATGCCATGCATCATTCAGAAGGGGATTCCTACAGTGTAATTTTAAGGAGCTAAATGTAAGTTTGGGAGTGGGGTCTCCAGAACCCTAATAGAGGCTGGTGTTGGAAAAGGAGCCAGACTCCTTGTAAGAAACAGTTTTCATAGGAGAAGACAGAGGGTGATGTTTCCCTTCTTGGCTCTTCCATATCCCATGTGTGCCATTACTGGGGCTTTGTGTTTCTTGGCATCTTCCTCTTCAAACTGCCTTTCCCCTCCTCTCGTTGCACAGTGCATGAGGGAGTTGTGGATGACACATTGGCCTCATGGGCCCTTCAGGCAGGCACAGCTGACAAGAAGGACACAACGAGGTCAAATGAGTCAGCCGTACGCTAAGCCATGGGAGCATGAGCCGCTCCCTTCCCGCTGCCTGTTGTGGCAGTAGGCAGGCTGGTCCCATCTCACTGGCAGTCAAGGACAGCTGCTGCACAGTGTGATGGGGACTGGGTCCACTCCACCTCACACAGGCTGATTTGACCATGCTAAATCAGGAGGCCTGGAGAGCATTTACACTGAGGCCATGGAAGACTAATGATCCTTTCCACTGCTTGGGGTTTGCTTTTTTCTGTTCAGCTGTTTTGTACATCTCCTGTCAGGGCAATGAAGGTTTGGCCTTACCTAGAGGGATGTCTGTGCTGTGTGAAAGCAAGCAAGCCCACCTCCCACTGCAGCTTCCTGGTATGGGGCTCCTTGGCGTCTGATGCCCCCAGAGCACCAGGAGATGCTAAGTCAAAGCGGTCGGTTCCCATCTGGGGAGAAAAGGCATGATGGAGGAACAGCAACTTCAGGAAAAGGAGACTGGCCTGCTGCTGGTGTGCACAAAGCCTGCAAGCCTGGGGAAAGCTGTCTAGAAACCATCAAGGACTTGCTGCAGTTTCCAAGGTAACTTCCATCTTCTGCGACCCAGGTAAGGCTCAGCCTTTATAAGCACACAGGCAGAGCATAAATAGTGGGTCTGAGGTGGAAAACGAAATGCACACGAAATGCCATGTGATACCCCAGCTGCCCTGTTAGCGGCTGCTCACCTTCCGCCCTTCCACATCTGCCCACCAGAGGAAAAGTGCCAGGAACAAGGAATTCAGCCACCACGGCTGAACCTTCACAACTCACTTCCTGCCAGAGGGAAGACAGGTAACTTAGAATTACCATAGGTGGCTTTCCAGCTGGAGTCATGATTCAAGAGCCCAGGGACCCCATTAATGCACAGCTCCTCGGTGCCCACACTGCATGGCTCTGACCTTCCCTGCATGCTCACCTGAGAGCATCCACGAGTCCAGCGGCTGGCATTGGCACCGGCTGGTGTTTGGCTGTTGCCTCAAGGCCATCTGGGGGTCTTCTGGGGAAAGAAAGGAGTCAAGGCTTCCCAAACTTCATCTCCATGGCAACTACAGGAGAGCTGGGCTGCTGTCACAGGAGAACCAGGTAGCAATTCACATGTGGGGTTACATGGTTCAGGTGCTATTCACCTCTAGACCATCTGCTACAAAAACCACCCAGTTTTAATTGCCTCTTCAAAACCAGCAGGAGAGGAAAACAAGAGCAGTGAGAGGATGCACTTACAGTCACATACTGAATGCAATACTTTAATTCTTTGATATATGCATTACTGTCCACAAAAAGAAAGTTTCCAAGAAGAGAGAAACCAAGGCCATCACTGAAGGCTTCATCCAGTTCTTCCTATCATGCTGTGCACAGGCAGGGAACCCACCCCGAAAATGCCAGCTTCCCACAGACCTCACAGATGCATGCCCAGGTTGTGTTACTGCTGCTGCCCCTGGTCCAGCATCTTCTCTCCATCACCTTCACGCAACCCAGGACCCTCTGTGTCCCCAGAGGGACACAGGTGCCAGGCTGAGCCTGCTAGGGTGGAAACTAGCATAAGACCACCACTGCAGTGCTGAGGTTTATGGGTGATGCTTTTAAGGAGGTTTCTGCACAGTACTGATGCTCTGGCAGGAACCAGTGCATGGCCAAGAACCAGAAGAGGAACTGACACTGACATCTGCTGCAAATGTCTGAAAAACTTGGCATCAAGAGGCCCTCCTTTCCAGGTATTTGCAGCTTTCCTGAAATATTCTGTCAGCTGGCATTATTTATCCCAGGTGTCAGCTCTGATCCACCCACAAGACTCTGTGTCACTTTTTTTTCCCCCCAAGTATTTCAGAGCACAAACTTCGGCAGCACTGTGGATATTGAAGAGTTCCTAGCTCTGTGTTGCTGAGAAGCTCTGTTTTGGAATATGGACTTAAATTTGGGAGTCTCACTAACATCAGAAAGATTTTTTTATTTTTTACCAAATCTACAAGCCTGGGAGCCTCTCAGGTCACGAATGCTGAGAAGAGACTGGTTGGAGCTGGAGAAGCAGCTCCCTGAGGCCTGCTTTGGCGATGCTGTACCTCCACACAAGGGCGCCGGCTGAGATCTCCTTCTCCAGGCATGCGTGAGCTGCAGCAACACCAGGGTGAGCAGACCTGTGAGTAGGGAGCCTGTCCACCCCACAGGACCAGTCTTCTCCCTCTATGTGACTGGGCTAGCCTGCAGGAACCTCATGGCCCACTCTCTTGAAGGACATGAAGAGATGCATTTCACCTTGTCCATTCTGGGATGAAATGAGGTCTCACTATCAGCTGAAGGAACCAATGAAATTTCTGTCCCACCCCCATATGTTGAATCCTGCTCATCACGGTCCTGGAAAACTGAGGGTGGAAGGAGCTGCCTGGCCACCAGCTGGTGGTGATGTTCACTAGCACTGGGAGATGGGCCCAGCCCAACAGGCTGTTACCTCCTGGGATGTAGACCTCAGGCTTCCTCCTTTGATGCCTCCTGTATCCCTGCTGTCCTAAGGAGGAAACATTGCCCCATAGCGGACTTGGAACCTCTCAGCTCGCTTCAGGCGCACAGAAAAGGCAGGGACCCCCACCAGCATCCAAATATCAACAGTGAGTGAGACAAGACATGATGCAGGCAGCTGAGACATCATCCTATTTTAACTGCTGCACGCCCCTCAATTAGCAGCTGAGCAGTTTTGGTTGCAAAATCACATTAAAAACTCTTCATGGGGAGGAAACAGCAGCTAAGCTGAGACAGTGAAGATCTGCCAAATGCTTGGGTGTTTGAAATGCAATAGGCACAACTTTGCAAAGGCAAATAAAGCATTTTTCTCAGCCTGTCAAGAGATACAATCTTCAACTCTTCATACGAGTCAGATGGGATGAAGTGCTTCCAACAGGCAACATTTCTTACAGTGTAGTTATTCCACCTCTGATCTCCCAGCCCTGATTCTCAAAGAAAACCTACAAAACCTTCCCTAGGCAAATCTTGGAACTGTATCTCATGACTTTTCTGAACACTAATGTTTTGGAGTATTTTACCACCCTCCTCTTTTCACCATCCCCACTAATCTCTCAGTGCTCTACTCTGTGGTACTATTATTCTACAAATTACCTGCCTCTCTTTCCCCCTCAGGAGACAACCACCAATATCCTCTTTATATTCCACGCATGCTGTCAGATGTCTAGCTCAGACAGAGGTCTAATTAAACCCAGAACAATTGTTCCCCATGTGCAGTTAGGTTTGCAATTCACTGCATTTTTCCTGAGGAGCGTGCATGCCCCAAACCTTATCTGCTTTCTCCAGCTATATTAGCTGGCTTCACAAAAGCTATTACACCTACCTAAAAATCTTTATCTTTAAACCTTTGGCTCTAACAATACTGCCATGCCAAAAGGCTGCAAACATTGGAAATAGGAGGAGCAGCGTGCAACTGGGTCTGGTTTATAAAAAATAGAGGTGTAACACTATGACATGCTTCACAGAAGATCTTAAATTCTGCTTAACAAACACAGTGGGGTTTGAATGCTAGTTTTAAATCAGTGTTCATCTTTGACTAGCAACATTGATCCATGGCTATAAGCCCTGGTGCAGCTCAGCCTCCCTTTTGCTCCTTCAGCCCCTGCCTGGAAGAAATACCTCTTCACTTCTTTCTTCAGGAGGCTCCTCTCTGGAAGGGAAGCAGCATCCAAGCTGCCCTTTCACTGGGCCTCAGTTTCCCATCTGTAGAATAAGAATGTAATGGTCTCCCTCAGTCCTGGGAAGACAGGTTCAGGCTTAGCCACTCCAGCCTGCTGTCACCCCCACTACTTATTCATCACTGCTTGTGTTTACTCCTGACCATCACCAGTGTCTCTGCAGGGAGCCACCCATACTGCTCTCCTCCAGGGGTTTGTACAGCATCTGACTGTCAACTTACTGCATGAGTTCCTACTCAGTGTGTCCTATGAATACCTCCCAGGGCACCTGCATAATATCCCTATTGTGCATTTCCACAGCGGGAGAGGACATGAATCTCTTCTCCTTGAAGCCAGGTATCCTCACTGGGAGCTTCTGAAGATGGCTTACCCAATGTTTGCAAAGTCCTCCCCTCTACAGCAGTGGCTACCACAGAAGATCCCATGGAAAAGGAGCATCACTTGTGGAAGGCAGCGTGCAGAGCAGAGGATGTGGGACTCCCCACAGTGTGGGCTCAGCCAATGCTGTAGCAATACCCCCATGGGAAGCACTGACCACATGGGACTGGGCTGTATGGAGGAGCGAGGAGCTCTGGGACTAGCAGGTACCTAGCCTGCAGGGTGACCTACTGAAGGAGTATCGCCACAGTATGTATTTATCCCATTCAGAGAACCAAGAAAGGAGGTAAACCTTGACTGTGGCCAAGTGTTTCATAAAGTATGGAGACCAGCTGAAGCTTTTCTCATACCTATAGTATTTTTAACATCTCCTCCCTCATGTTGCTTCTCTAGGTGTCTAGTAAGGTCTGGGTTTACACTGCTTGCTCTCTCTCACTGGATCTCTAGCAGGATCTCTTTCCTCAATTGGACCTCCAATTTCCATATATTTATGGCAGTATAGTATCTTTGAGATTTAGTTGAAACAGGTGGATGGTTTCAAACACTAGGGAGGGGACAACTGTCAAGCAGACATACACCTACACAGACACCATGACCACAAGGGCCTCCTCCCCATAGGAAAACAAGCTCAATGCTATGTAATCATGACATTCAGGGCTCTATTATAATGCACAACTATAGATGCACCAAAATAATGCTGTGTGGGCAGCCTAAATTTTGGCCTCTTTTAACCTTCGGCTACTTGACTTTGCAATTTTAATAACTCTTTCAAGGAAGTGTTTTTATATGCAATGCAGTACCTCGTATGATGGCATGTTCACTTTGACAGAGTGTGTTTCGGTGGAGGAAGATGCCTTTTAATTTTGTGTTGATTTTCACCTTTTTTACATTCTTCTCACGTACGCTCTCCCCCACCAGGAGTAGATTCATGAACATGTGCACAAATACAGAGAGGACCAGCAATGCAAAAGCCGTTCACATTGTTGTCCCCATGCCACAGAGGATGGGAGGCCGAAGAGTCTGATCCTTGAGCCTTGCACAGACAGGCTTATTGAACTTGACAGCACCACTTCTGTGCAGAGAGATGATTCATTTCAGCAGAGGCTGTGGGATCTGCCCCTACTTGTGGAGCCGCTTTCTTCATAGCAAATATTAGCTGTTCAAACACCACTCATGTTTCTATTTTGGGTCACTGTTTACAAGTACAGACTAACAACAGTGAAAGAATGGGAATCTGCTACCTCACTCTCAAAAGCAGCTTACAGAAGCTACATTTCTGGAGAGGGTCAGAATGGACAATTGCTGTAAATACATTAAAAAGATGTTATTAGCTGCCAGAGATTTCACTTTTCCTAAGAGGAAGGTGAATATCTGGCACTTTCTTTAGCAGGGTAGAGGCGTAATTATTAGTGCGAAGACTTAGACATTGACTCTTATCTTTGACAGGTTGTCAATGATTTCTGAGACTAGGGAAGTATCACAATGTTTTCAAAATACCAGCAAATTTTCTAGTGAAGAGCTGCACGGTTTTGGGTGCTTAACCGAAGCATCTCTGAACGGCTGTGAGAAATAATTCGCACCATTGCTCAGCAGAGGCAATGGATGGTTTAATATCCAGGCCTTTCGTTACACACAGACATGTCAGATAAGTACACATCTGGCCCAAAGGAAATTGCTACCCATTCTTCTTATATTTGCTTCTCTCTGCGTGAATTCACCTGCTACTCCAACAGCCACTTCAAAGTCCGTCATCAAAACCGTAACTGTGATTCAATCAATAACATTTTACAAGAGGGAAAATGCCTTGACTCGCAAGTGTTCAAAATGGAGGTCATGCCAAACCTACAACTCATCGAGATGTGAGGACACTTAGCATGACCTGCCTTGATTTTCAAAAGCTGAGTTTTATTGAGCAGTCATCTTGATGATTTCATGTTGTTCGTGTTTCTAATATAGCAGTGGGCTCCTCTCTGTAATGGACTACATGTGCCTAGGAAGCCCACAATGGGCTGGCAGGCACAAGGGACTTCCTATGTCTGAGCTTTTTCAGCAGAGGCACGGTTGTATGTCACTGAGATCAGAACAAGAGGGCAAGGAAGGCAAGTCCCACACCTTTAATTTCAGCTCTGCCACTCACCTCTCCACATGGTGAAAAAATCCTTAAATCCTTCCCTTTTTCAATTTTAAACCTCTACATGAAAAGTAATGTATAGCTGTTAATGTATATTAATATTTAAGATTGAATGATGGGGAAAAAGCCTGTCTGAGCTAAAGGAAGGACTCGAAGTTAGTCAAACAAGAGACACAAACAGATGAGAAATCAGACTTCATGATTCCTAGCACTGCCAGAACTATTCCTTCTCTCTCACCCCAGAAGATCTCCCTGTGAACAAAGAATGTTCAGGTAATTTAACCATCATGCTGTCAGGGAGATGTTATTGTCTAGCATAACATACCAGCAAATGAGGATAAAGCCTATGGCTGGCTTCAAGTCATTGCTGTCTCAACTCCTGATCAAGGGTGTTAGGATCTTCAGCGGCAGCCAGGGGCCATTGGAGGTGCTGGTGATGCACAGCAGGGACAGCAAGATGAGTGAGAATCTCAGCTGGAGCCAGCGTTGTTCTTTGGTGTTTATCTGCAAGACAGCTGAGTCAGAGTCGGCAACGATAGCAAATCTTTAACAGCAAATCAGTAAATTAGAGGCAGAGATGTTGAAGGTAGGGGACATGTTGTGGCTCATATCGGGGTGTTCCTAAAAGGATTATGTTCTGTTTGTTCTCTAAGAAAGAAATAGGTAATGTGCCGTGCAGGCATGAACCAGATCTGCAGGGCAAGGCAAGGCAGGCGGAGGGGGAATACTCTTTCTCAAAGAACAGTGTAGAAAAGCGAGACGCTGTCAATTTGCCGAGGGGCTCTGAGCCCCAGACTGAGGAAGGACAGATTAGGCAAATGCTCTGCTAATAAGAATACCGAAAGGATAATGTAGTATCTGATTGATGTAGCACTGCTGCCGCGTGAGAGACGGGGGTTTTAGGAAGGTGTATGCCTAAGAATAAGAATATGATGGTAAAGCCTTGAAAAAGCTGTAACAACGAGGAAGGTTATTTAAGTGAGGACAACTATGCATGTTAAAAAGGAGTGCAATTAAGTAACATGATAAAATGAGGGCCAAGAGCTCGAATTCACAGAACAGCGATGAGAGCCACTGTAAGCCAGAGGGTGAAAGGAGGAAAGGTCCTGCAAGCCTTAGGGCATGGAGAAGTAATGGGATGAGGTTTGCAAAGCTAGTGAAAATATTGCAGGCTCTAAAGGGAAATCTCATTGCAGTCAGAAATGGCCTTTTTTTATTTATGTTTTTTTCTTCTGGTAACTTCAAGAAAGAAGTTAACATTCAGCTTTGTTACATAAAGCTTCAGTGATTCATCCTTAAGAGTATATGAAGCGTAGAGTCGAACTCCTGATCACGTTGGGTCTCCAGAAACGACAAGCATTTGTGAAACAGGGTGTGAGCTTCTGGAGGGAGGTGGACCTATCCTGCAAGCTGCAAGTGCTGATTTGAGGGCTGCTGCTGCCAAATGCTCAGCCTCCAGGAGAAAAAGTTCTCAGTGATATGTCTGTGGTTTTCAGCAAGAAGCAGACTATGAGGAAATAGCCTCTGATGATAAATAATCCCAGAGTCATTGTATTTCTTTCCCCCAGCTCCATGTGACATTTGCCAGAAGATAAAATGAAGCAGCATGAGGCTGTCAGGGTTAGCTGTGGTCCCTGCTCCTCTCACCACCTTTTGGTACCCATGTTCTCATCAGATCTTCTTGTCCTCGCTGGTTTTATTTGCTGTTTCCCTCTGTTCTTCTTCTGCTTATTCTTCTCCCACTGACTGACATGCCTTTTATGTTTTCTTTCACGTTTAACTCATAATAATTAACCAACAGGCAAAATTTCAGACCTTATTTAACCTCATCCATCAACAAAAATCCAGTAAAATGTGATCCACTTGTAGGTCTCCAACACTTTCTACTCATTCCAGTTTATTCATTTCAATTTAGCAGGAAAGCCCTTCTTTGCGGCAAAGTGAATATATTTTGCTCTGGTCCATAGTGGCATTGTTAGCTTATGCAGTGAGGCAACAAGCCACTTTAGTATAATCATATTTATTAGATCATTAGCACTGTTTTAGAGAAGTGCCAACAATTGTCACTTAGGGAAAAAAAGAGAGCTGGCAGTAAAGGCCACTAGGTGGAAAGGCTTTGGAGAGAACCTGCAGGCCCTTTGCAGCAGTAATGAAGCAGACGCATCTGATGTCTCCAGTTAATTATCTCATTGAGAGCTTGTTGCTGTGCCTGAGCTGCAATCAGGCGCAAGGGTGGGATACAAGGTTGAATGCAAATACATGTGGTTTGTTTCCTTCCAATATTAGATTGGATATTAGGAAAAATTTCTTTGCTGAAAGAGTGGTGAGGCATTGGAACTGGCTGCCCAGGGAGGTGGTGGAGTCCCCATCCCTGGAGGTGTTCAAAAAACGTGTGGATGTGGCACTTCGGGACATGGTCTAGCAGACATGGTGGTGTTGGGTTGACGGTTGGACTAGATGATCTCAGAGGTCTTTTCCAACCTTAATGAGTCTATGAATCTATGATTCTTTAATGATAGCACTTAAATAAGTGGCATTGCAGGGTACCAGATCTGAAGCAATGACACCTACAATCCAGATGCCTTTATCGCTTTTACATATATACACAATCTCAAAATTTTATATACCTGCCTATGCTTTCAACTGTGGGCAGCTGCAGGAGATTGACAGCCAGTCCTATACGTGTTCTAATGGTGCAACCCTTGTACAACTGGCTGCCTGGCTTCCCTACAGAAGCATCCTGTTTTTCTGTAGTAGCCTCCTAGATTTGTTCTTCTGGTCAGTGGTGGTGTTTTAGCTCAGCTTAGTCACACAGTCTTCTCCCAGGGTCATTGGAAAGCTCCCTCTGCAGAACAATAGTCTATTGGAGATAATTTATATATATCAATAACATACCTTGGCAACTGTGCGTTGTCTATACCTACATAATTATGGTGATATCACTGGCCAATAATCATGTTTGTTTAATTATAACACAAGGGAAATAAATCTATTGAAAATGGGGTGGTTTTGGTAGCTGAACAGAAAATGCCTTGCTCTTCACCAAGTCATTAGTGGAAAGTGCAGGAGATAAGTGACTGCAGGTACCACAGACCTTTCGTGCTGAGGTAGTACATCACCAGAGAAATATCAAGGATCACAAAAAAGGTGAAGAAGTAGAGGACTGGAGAACAGGTAGCCCTTAGTTCTGTGTAACATATTCTACTCACCTACCATGAAAAGGCACTTTAGGGAGCAACAAGTTGCACAGAACTCGCATTACTTTTGTACTATTACTGGGTTAAAAATGTTGCGTGCTTAAAACCCCTTCTTGAGAGACTCTGGTAAAAAACTCTAGCTAATACTTTTTTATGCCAGAGAGAGGCAAAAGAGATGCTGAGGTAAAGAGATAAAGTCAATTGTATGGTCACTTTTTAAGAAATTATTTTAAATTAGGTTCAGATCAAGTATCTCTGAAATTCTCTGACAAGCGTCTTCTTCCATTAAAAAAAAAAAATGAAGCTGGACCTTTCAGTTCTCTCTTTTTTTTCCCCCTTCCTTGATATGGTGAAAATCCAAACAAACAAGAGGCCAAGCTGCCTACAGTCAAACTCACTGCACATTGATAATGTGATGGAAGACATGGTACGGATGAAACTGTAAGCACAGCTGCAATTCTGCTAACCTGAAAACTAAGTGTTCTCCAATGCATAGCATACATAAAAATGTGTGGCTGTAAACATATAGAAAGAATTAAAAGGATTAATTAATGAGTGAAGATTGCCTTCTGCTCAGAACTGGGGTTTTGAGTTGTGTTTTCAGGCAGAAATGTGATGTTTAAGTTTTCATACTGCCTAGCATTGTACTGAAATGGGAGCTCTGCCATGAGCTCGATGCTTTTGCACTCTCTGACACAGAACAGCTTGGGGTGAACAAGTCTGTTATTAATGTATTGCTCAAAGGCAGTCTGAAAACACAATGGCTGCAACATATATTTTGGCCTTAAAGAGGCACACTGAGAAGCGTTTGCTGCTGGAGGAAATAGATACGCAGCTTGATGGGCCATGCTCTGTTTCAGGAATAAGCTAGATAGATTTTCTTTTCTCTTATTCCAGAATAAATTATTATGCTCTGCCCAGATGTTTTCTGCCTCTTTGCAGATTATTTCCTCTTTTTTTTTCCCAGGTCACATAGACCATCTGCAGGCAAGACAATGATACATCACAGTTGAAGATGGCAAAGATTTGCCATCTGCTTGCCCTGGCAGTTCAAGCATTAATGGTAGTTTTGAGATTAAATTCTTGCACACTTCTGAAGCCATAGGTTCTTTGCTGGCTGAAAAAATCAGATATTCAGGCTATAGGAGAGACCCTTGCCAGCCAGCAGAGCTCTGCTGATGCTGTGTGGTACTTGTAACAGAATAGGACAAGCAGCTCTGTAACAATCTCGCTCCATTAATTTTCCCCTTCCAAAATGAGTGCCCTGCTCACCTTAATTTGTTAATGAGGAGGTTGGCTGGCAGGAGTGAATGACATCAGAACATCAGCTGTTGGTGGAACAGTCTCCTTCCTGGCTCAATGCTCCCAAGTGAAAGTCAGCTTCTGCAAGAGCTTCCCTTCGTGCCTGGCAGCAGATCTCTGCTCTAGCTCCAGACTCAAATGTTTTGATCCTGCAGAGGCCCAGCACAGCTCCTGAGTACACAGCTGACCTCAGGGAGCATCCAGTTGTGGGCAGCACTCAGCTCCTCCAGCACATGGAAATGCTAGAAAATAGACTGGGGATGTCACCCCATCCAGAGAAGCGAAACCAGGTTTCTGGGGCATCACCATCTCCCGGTGAAATGCCTTCTGGAAACCTGTGAACCAAGAGATGAGAAAACATCCCAAACCTACCAGGAATCACTTGCAAATGCAAGGGCTCCCATCAAACATGAAGCGTGACGCAAGGAGGTGGTGGTCCTGCAACATGCTCAGCACCAGCAGCCAGAAAAGGAGAAGGGTGCTCCAGCCATACCTGAGGAGACCCACCATGAGGAGGAGTGAGAAATCACCAAAACGAGGTCTTCTAGATGAATCTAAGTGAACATTTTGGTCTTAGATACCCAAGCCTCTGAGCTGCAAGACAGCCAAGCTGCATCTGGCCACTGGAAGGAGGCCATGGCCTCCGGCTTTTAGGGCTGCCCAGCTCTTGGGCCAGCCAGGTGGCCAGCATGACCTGGGCAGCCTTGTGGCCTCTCCCAAACTCTTCCCACCCCTACCTGTCCCCGGCCACATGAGCACTGTGATGGGAGGGGGGCTTGCTGGCTGTACCCCAATGCCTTTCACAGGAAGGGGAGTCTGTGGGCCAGTGGCGTGGTTTATCTTGCAGGGAGAGCCCATGGTTGGACCCCTGTGGCACATCTGGAGCGTGAGTCCCAGGGCAGCAAAGCTGCTGAAGCAATTCAGGTAGGAAGGGGCTTTCACATGCTTAATGTGATTTCACAGGACCATAGCCAGGAGCTGCAGTCCCTCTCCTCCTCACCTTGTGCCAGATACATACTTCTCCTCCTCATCCACCACATGGAAAGTAATAAAGACAGGAGATCTACAAACTCATTGCTGGCAGAGCAGTGAAAAGGAGACAGAAATGGCTGTGACTCTGTTTTTCTGTCACTCAAAGCAATGATCTTCTCCGTTGTCATCTACCTGGAGTAGGGAAATCTCGTTCCTCTTGTTAAAATTCCATGCACGCACTCTGCCTTGCTTATAAACTGAAACACAAGTTGTGATCCACCTGCTTAATATAATTCAGTGCTTGCAGTTTAGTGTGATTATAGCTGATTTGTTTGGATCTAGTGTATGAAAGCTGTTTGTCATCTGCTACTTTACCCAATGTGGAAGGTTTGGGGACATTTGCACAGAAAGCAATATAGATCTCTGTGTTGTATTAGCTTATAATACACTAATTATCATGTGCTCTGTTTTTCCTTTCTACACAGCCTGCTTCACTTCCCCAGGGATTTCTCTGCACCAGGAAAAATACGGAAAAAAATTTAGGTTTCGTCAAGATCTCCGATGCTTCTGAAACAACATTATGCCATGACTTCTTCCTGCCAGGCAAGGAATAAGAACTTTGTTGAATCATCTTGCAACTAAAACTGGTGAGGCTGGGGCAAAGGAATCCTGACATCTTCAAGAGCTGTCTTGTGGGGGTTTCTCCATTTGGTGCTATTAGGGGGGCTCAGGAAAAGAAAGCGCATGGCCTCCAGGCTCACTGGCCAGCTCTCTGCCTGCATGCCCAGGCCTCCTTTGAGGGAGTGGGAACCAGCGGGAACCAGTGAGTCACGAAGCAGTGACCAGCACATGTGTGAGTGCTGTCCCACAGGGGCACCCTTGGGGAGATGTCCACACCGTGTCAGGAGCTGGAGAGCCTTCCCAGGTGTCACGCTTTGGCGCTACCCACCAATAAAGCAGGTTTTCCCCACAGAGGATACAGCTGAGTGGTTCGAGCACTCTCACGTGCAGTTCACTTTGCCAGTAGGTCTTTTTCCCCTAAAATCTCCATTTGATTCCTGAGAAGTGTTTTACTGAAACTTGACCGATGGTGTTGATCACTGACATCTTAGGTGGGACCACTACCAGCTTCCAGGAGCACACCTCCTGTCATCCTCACCGGGCTTTGAGGGAAGCACATGCATTCCTGATGGCAAAACTCCTGTCAGCTTCAACTGGACAGCACCAGGCCTTTTGCATCTTCTGCTGCACTGGTTTTCAACCAGCAGCATCAGGCTGTAGTGATTTAGCCCATTCCTAAAACAGATGAAGAGAAACCATGTGCAGCTGCCGACGATGCTTCAGATTCTTCATCTCACCTAGCTGGATGGAGGGGAAAAAAAAGAGAGAAAGGTTGTACAAGTCTGAATTTGGCCACCTCTCTCCTCAGACACAACATCTGTTTCCATGCAAGCAAGAAGAAAATGGGTGACTAACACACAGCTCTGCTGCTCGGCAGCTGGCCCCCGGATCCTCCTCCGAGGCGCTAAATGAGTCCCTGGCAAACAGAAGGTTGAGATTTTAAATGAGGAATTAATGAAAATGCGCTCTTTTCCTGCTTGTTGTCCCTTTAAATTCAGTTTCCATGGAAACAGGTCTGGAGAGGCTGCCTAGAGGGAGCCAGGAGAGATCTCTGCCTGGCCGCCTTCACCTCCCGGTTGCCAGCTGAGCCACCCCAATTGCCAGGCTTTTACAGAGGTTTTTGCTATTGTCATTTACGCCTGGAATAGGAGCGATGGCTCCTCGTGGATTCCTTCCCTAAGGAGTCCCGAGGTGGTCAGCCATGCTGCTGTCACCTGCAGCTGGGCTGCTTGCAAGCGGAGCTCTTCTCCTTCCATTACCCGTCTGGCGGAATGCAGGCTCGTCTGTACCCAATGCAACGCTGCCTCGCTGAAAATGTCACTCCTGTAGAAACATCCATTCTGCTGCTTTTTTCTTTTTGAAAAGTGATGGTGGGTATGATCTGAGCATGCAGACTGAGCTGGGAGCAGTGGCAGAGAGACACCTTTGTTGTTAATTCAGTGTTTATCCTAGGGGAAGATTTGAGACCCCATCTGGAGTACTGCATTCAGTTCTGGGGTCCCCAGCACAAGAAAGACACGGACCTGTTGGAGCGGATCCAGAGGAGGGACATGAAGGTGGTCAGAGGGCTGGAACACTTCTCCTGTGAAGAAAGGCTGAGAGAGTTGGGGTTGTTCAGCCCGGAGAAGAGAAGGCTCTGGAGAGACCTTATTGTGCCCTTTCGGTACTTAAAGGGGGCTTGTAAGAGAGATGGAGAGAGACTTTTTACCCAGGGCCTGTAGTGACAGGATAAGGGGCAAAAGTTTTAAACTGAAAGAGGGGAGGCTTAGATTGGACATAAGGAAGAATTTTTTTACGGCGAGGGTGGTGAGACACTGGTACAGGTTGCCCAGAGAAGTTCTGTGTGCCCCATCTTTGGAAGTGTTCAAGGTCAGGTTGGATGAGGCTTTGAGCAACCTGATCTAGTGACAGATGTCCTTGTCCGTGGTGGGGGGACTGGACTACATGATCTTTAAAGGCCCCTTCCAACACAAACCATCCATGTGATTCTAGGAAAATCGTATCACTGAGCCCCTCATTTCTGCCAGACCCATCACCAAGTTGTGTTATAGCAGGGTGGGGAGCAGCACATTTCCTGAAAAATGGTCTGAGAGCTTTTGGCTGTGGTGGAGGGTGCAGTGTTTCTTGGAGTTGTGCTGGAGGACCATGCTGGGTACAGAGAGCGAGGCAGGATATGGCTGCACCCATACCTTCTTGGACATTCAGCCATACCCACTTAGAGGGAATTCACTGGCTTGTTCTCAAAGAGACTCCAGGAACAAACTGTCCTATGTACAGCACAGAGAATCCGTAGAGTAGGACCCGAAAGCAAGCTGTGAAGTGATGGTGTTTGTCTATGTAGATCCACCCTTTTTCTAGGTGAACAAAACCTAAGGGTCTTAGACCTATAATATTTGGGGGTCTCTCAGTCTTAGGAATGGTGGCTGTTTTTACTGCTGTTGAGATGCATCTGCTTCCATTTTTGTTAGCATTTGAAGAGATGCCTCTGCTGTGTCTGTGAAAGGTTGTCATAATGAAATCTGAATGTTTAGTGGAAGCTGACTAACAGTATAAGCTTTGTCCACCCTCCCAGCTGAGTTCTGCAGATAAGTACAGTTCCAATGTAAAAAA
>VZTL01066199.1:0-41626 GCA_013400535.1 Scopus umbretta | reverse complement strand
AAAAAAAAAAAAAAAAAAAAGTAATTTTCAAATGTAATTAATCCTAATCATAATAGTTCAATGTTAACTGTTGTTGCTCCAGATATGCATAAAAGCATTGCCCTCCTTGGTTACCTGGATGCTTGCCTATAATTAGAAAGACAGACTATCATATCTGAGATGTAATACAGATTGTTTTCTGCAAGCCAGATGAGCAATGTCTTGCATATTGTACCGGAGACATTCTCTGCTTGCTGCTGGTACAGTCTCAGACGGAGTGTCACCTTCACTGTTGTGCAACCAGACTTCAAGAAGGTTGTAAACCCGTACTGGGGAGAATCCAGAGAACGAAGGGCATGACCAGAGGTCTAGAAAATATGACCTATGAGACAAAATTGAATGAACTGAGGCTGTTTAGTGTAAGTGGAGACAAACCAAAGGGACACATCTCAGTGAAGGGATAGAGTAAAACTGCAGAGAGGAAGGTAATGAAATGCTTTCCATGTCCGTAATGGATAGAAGAGAAATAATGAGCTTAAACTGCAACAAGGGAAACAGCCTAGATATTAGGAAAACTTCCCCAGTGACAGGGACAGAGTTATAAAACAGGGACTTAGAGAGGGTATCTAAGCACAACACCCCTGTCTCAAAGGGGAACTGGCAGATGCTTGCTCTCTCCTGACTTAAGACATTTCCAGTGTCCGAGGTGCCATCCCATCTTCAGACAGCCTGTTCCAACACTCCACCACGAGTTCCCTTTGCGGAAAGCTAAGCATAATTCTCCACTTTTTATCCATGATAAACGATGCACATCCTCTTTTTTCCTCACTTGTGTGACATTTGGGCACACTGTGATGCTTCGACCCCTTTCCTCGAGCTGCTCCCCAGACCACCACTGCCCGCCAGCATGGGAGAGCACTGTCATGGCGGTGCCTCCTCTCTCCAGACTGCTCCTCCAGTTTTTCTAGATCATTTTGCATGCTGCTGCCGTTCTCCAACGTGCCGGGATAACCCTTCCCGTGCAGGGCGAGAATCACTTTTTCTGGCCGCCATGTCGAGCCCCCACGCCGTGCCCGCCGCCGCGGCGGGNGCGCCCAGAGAAGGGCAACGAAGCTGGGGAAGGGCCTGGAGAACAAGTCTTACGAGGATCGGCTGAGGGAACTGGGGTTGTTCAGTCTGGAGGAGGCTGAGGGGAGACCTGATCGCTCTCTACAACTGCCTGAAAGGAGGCTGGAGTGAGGAGGGTGTTGGTCTTTTTCTCCAAGTAACCAGCGATAGGATGAGAGGTAATGGCCTCAAGTTACGCCAGGGGAGGTTTATATTGGATATTAGGAAAAATGTCTTTCCTGAAAGAGTGGTGAGGCATTGGAACTGGCTGCCCAGGAAGGTGGTGGAGTCCCCATCCCTGGAGGTGTTCAAAAAACGTGTAGATGTGGCACTTTGGGACATGGTTTAGTAGGCATGGTGTTGTTGGGTTGATGTTTGGACTAGATAATCTCAGAGGTCTTTTCCAACCTTAATGATTCTATGACTCTATGACAGACGTGGTAGCATAACTTTTATTTTCCCAAAACTCTTGAGAGCCTGAGAAAATTTGAGCGCTTCCAGGTTCATGTTCCTTGTTGAGGAAAAACAATAAGGTAAATGAGCTCCTATGTCTTGCCACGACAGCTCGTCTTAGTGCTAGAATCGCACAGCTATAAGGAAGGCACTATGGAAAGGTATAAAGATCATCGAATGAAACCCAAGCACCTGTGTGGCGCAGGGCCGTGCTCCCTGCTGCTGCTAACTGGGCCACCACTGCCTGCCTGTCAGCTCTGTTCTGTGGTGGGTTTTTCTAGCAAAATGGCTTGGCTTCTTCTGCTGGCAACAGCAAGGTTCAGCTCAGGAAAGAGGAGATTCGCAGCCAGCGGGGGATTATGTGCCCTGGTCCCGTTCTAGTCCCCTGTGGATGTGGCCCGATTTTTCTAGTCCTGTGTTTGTTCTATCTGTGGAGAAACAGTAGCGGCCTCCTTTTCTTCCTTTGGGGACAGAGATCAGGCTCAGACCATCATCGTGAAAGCCTGTGGGGACAGGGGAGTACCCAAATACTGGTCCTGGGTGGTGAGGGGGTATGACACCATCATACTTCAACTAACAAAACATCTTATTGTGGCATTTGAAAATGGTGGGGAACTTCAGAAATTCCGCACAGCAAAGCAAGTCTGGTGGCGGGTAGGTCGCTGCTTCTGGCTTCCTCTTTCGTACTGACACCTGAATGTCTGGTTTCATGAAACCTTACTAAAAACTGCGTAGTGTTCTAATTGTAATAGTTTATCCAGGGCAGTAAAAATGAAGGCTGACAGCAGCAAGCTGCAGAAGCGTATCGTGGTACTGAGTGATAATAAAATAGCAGGTGCAATTCAGACTTGAAAAATCTAATCTGATGTGCACAGAGAAAAATTATCCTAATACTTACACCGCGATTTGGTCGCTGCTGGTTTTTGTCATTAGAAGGGGTGTTTAATTTCACAGTAGATGTGGATAACTGCGAGAATGTCCTGTCAAAAGAGCAGATTCAACATTGGGCTTGATTACAAAAGATACAGAGAACAAAAGAGAAAATATTATTATGCCATCATATTGCCTGTATCTTGAATACTGGGTGTAGTTCTGGTCTCATACTCCATCGTGGAAAGTATACAGTAGACCTAAAAACAGTACAGAGAAGAGCACCAGAGATGACCTGGGGAACAAGGAACGGTGGCTGTGGAGGAAACTCCTAAATACATCGTTACCTCTCAGGCCAGCAAGATGATTGATTTGGAAATCTTACTGGGGTCTGTAAAGTAATGAGTAACATCACAGGTGGATAGGGAAGAAACGAGTAGGGAAGAGTCCGTTCTAACACAAGAATTCAGGGTGCATCAAATTAATTCATCTGGTGGGGCTCAGAGCAAACAAAGCAGGTGCCACTTTGCACAATATGTTGTTAATTTTTGGAACTTGTTGCAATAGGAAGTTGTGAATGTCAAAACTTCACAGAAGTTCAAAAAGCCATTAGGCAAATTCAGGCAAGAAAATCAGACTGAGATAATAAAAATGAATATGCTCCTGTACCTCAAGGCCGCTGCGTCAAAGATCACAGTAATTAGAGTAGCATACTGGGGAAGTACCTTTTCTTATGTTTTCCTGCTCTTCCCCAAGTACTGCTGTTGTCGGCATTTGGAGACGGGGCACTGAACTGGCTTGTCCTTTAGTCTAGTATTGTTTGGTGGTTCTTGAAGCAAGCCAGGAATTTTCAGGCACATCTGTGCTTCTAGCTGATGGCACTCTGTGAGCACAGGGTGCTGTTTGGTTTAATGAGAAAGCTAGATGAGCAGAACACTTAAATATTGCTCTTCCAAGTAAGTGTTAATATAATCCTTCATGCACCTGGTCTGAATTTATAATTTGGCTGTCCTCTTGTATAATACAAGTAAAAAAAAAAAAAACCAAAAAAACAAACCACGAAGTTACTAACATTGGTAGACTGTAGCAAGGGGTGTGCAGGATATTATCCTTTGCATTCCTTTGGACCTGAACTTGGAAACAGCCATCCGTGTTACTAGGACCTTCAGCGCACTCAGGGGCATGACAGTAGCACCTGTACTTTTTATCTTCTCTGGCTAGGATAATGAGGCTGAATTTATTCTTCCTTTGAGGGAGAGAGAGAGCAATCAGTTTTGCTGGAATAAAAAACCTGGATTATTTAATTTCCTTTTAGCATGTATTATGCTAGCACAGGAAGTATTCCAGAGAGACTACTTAACGGGCAATAAAAGAACGTAGTGATGAGTACTTTAGAAGCGTGAGCAGTAAGAGGAGGTAACAGAAATCAAGTCAGTTGCTGTAGTACAAACCCAGAAAGTAACTGGAATTATTTTTTCTGTGTTCTCAGTGAAAGCTAAGATAGGGAAATATTATAAGAACTCTTGGTTACGTACTTGTGGTAAAGTGAAGCCCATTTAGTGTTAGCCATTAGGATTGTTAATTTCTTGTTCCTTGTGTGATTTTTTTTTTTTTTAATTTAAACTGCTGCATTGATCTATATTTAGAATGATGGTATCTTTGTATCTTTATATAATTTCTTTTTTTTTTTCTGTTCAAAGGAAAATGAAAACATAGAACCTGACATCAGCCTTACTTGGTTTCTGATGCACGTACTGTATACGGACTGTTCTACAGAGAAAAAGCTAATTTAATGTCATACAGGAAATTAAAAGTAGTTTATTACAGATAGGGGCTGTTTGTCTGTTTTGTTCTAAAGGCAGATAGGAAGCTGCAAATAAGCTGAAAGATGCAGGGAGCAGGGGCCCTCGCGTCGTACACTACCTGCAGGGTGCCTCCTGTACTGGAGCCCGGGTGTTTGTGTGATGTGAGTAGCAAGAAGAAGACAGCAGTCTGAAGACGTCTTGAAGTGATGCTGCTTAGTATGTCAGATTTCTTCTTACGATTAAATTGTATGTTTTTTGGAAAGAAGAGTGTTCTTACGTACAAATCCCAGAGCGAAAGCCGCTTGAAAATGTTCAGTAGCCTTTCAGTATGGCAGGTATTCTGTCCAGAGGTCAGTCTTTCTGTGGGTGTATATTTCTCAAAATCCTGCTATGGGATCTTTGAAAATTTTTTTCTGCTCTGTAAAAGCAGGTCACTTTTGTTTTCTGTACGTTCTTTAAAGGAGCATTGAGAGTTTTAAAACTGACTGTTCTCCATAATTTAAACTTTTATTATGCTAGAGTTAAAAGAAAGTGGCAAATTAAGATGTCTACAGTGCGTAAGACTTTATTTAATCTTTTCTGTGATTGTTTATGCCGTTAGCATGGAGCTATAGAATTGAGCACGTGGTTTTGAGAGCACCATCTGCTTTTAGCTGAGGTAACTGTGTATAGCTAGAAGTAATCCTTTAATCAGTCCTTCATAACCCTTTTTCTTTCTCTGCATAGCCCTTGACTGCAGATAGGCCAGCAGAAAGATGATTAATTGCACTCTTTGAGACTGTTTCCCGTGCAGCTGAAAGAAGTGTGATTGATCTGCAACCTCTTAATCTGAATAAATTCCCTGTCTGATTATATTATATAGCAAGTCAGTGATTTTAACAGCATGAGAGTCATTCACTCCTTGTCCACTCATACTGCATGTGTGTCTACCTTATTACCTGGCAATATAAACTAGATACAGATTAGGTGCGAGCACATAATAATATTTCTGTTGAGTCAGCTGGGGCACATGTCATAACATTTACCTTGGCTTTAGAAAGAAAATGATATCTGATCTGGCATGAAATCTGCTGTAGAAAATTACCACTTTGAAAATGGTGGAAAAAATATATATTAGTAGATTGTACCAATTCATGACTTTCTGTTGTGCATTTGTGGCATTTTTGACCCAGTGCTAGGACTTTATGGAAACCTGGACTGACATTTAGTTTGGCTGAGCAGTTGGAGGACATCTGGATTTTCTAGCTATTCCAGAGTACTTCATGGGGTGCTGTGAGGCTGAAGGAAAGTGCTAAGCACCAGTACCAAGGCGTTTTCTGGTTTGGTTTTTTTTAAAGAACAGGTAGGTGCAAGGTTAGTCTTAAATTCATTTGAGATTTAGGAAGTTAGGAGGTTGCTGTTTGTCAGCAAGTTCTTGGAACAGGCTCTCTCCTTCTCAGCTGTGCAGTGAAACTTGGCTTAGTTTTATTTTATGCAAGACAAAAATCAGACTACAAAGTGCTGCTTTGCTTCTTGAAACAGAAAATGCCACAGGCAGAGCTCAGTACGTTTTTCTTTCTCACTGGCTGTGTCTCACACCATTTTTCTGTGTGGGCACAGATGTTTTCAGTAACTGTGGACTGTTTGAGCTAGTATAAACTTCGCTGTACCAGTAAAGAACATTGCCACAAAATTAAAGAATGTAGATTTATCCTGATGTGTCATGAGCCTGTGAAGAAAAAAAAGAGATAAAATTCCTGTATCAGAATACTTGTTTAGTACTTGGTGTTGGAACAGTAAATAACTTTTCCTTTAACAAACCGCTGTTTTGCTAGACACTGAGACGACTGTAGGTCTGAAGATGATCTCCCAGCAACTGCTGCATCCTTATTAGAAAGCAAGGGGTTTATAGGAAGTAGTAGCTTCTATTAAACTGCTTTCAGCTATTTCCTTTTGAAAAAAAAAAAATCTGTAATTTCCCTATCACTTGAACATCTTACAGTTAGTTTTAAATAGTCGGATGTGGGATTGTCCTTGTTGCCTCAGGTCTGTATTCCATCTCTTGATGTGCCATGGTACTTCTACATCTAATAGCTTGTGTGTAGGGGGGGAAATTGCTCCAATCTCCCATTTGTTGTACTAACGTGTCATGTTCAGTCTGTATAAAAAGCCATCATAGAAAAGACAGTCATAATTGCTGAATGGTGGGGAAAAAACTTGCGATCTGCAAATCCGTGTGATCTGCGAAACATTGCACTCTGTGCTGATAACTGATTGAGCTGACTTCTTGCACGGAAAGCTAGACATGGCTAGAACTGATGCCACGCGGTGGAGCAGAGAAGGTAGAGAAGTTCCTCATTCCTCTGGGGCTAAAGTGAGAAGCTTGAAGTGCCTCGCTGGGGCTGAGCGCACGGGCTGAGCTGGGAGCTCCTCTCTGAGGCAGGGTGACGGCAACCACCAGCGCAGTCTACCTTTTGAAGTCCTGGGACACTGTGCTCTCATACAAGTGCTCAGATTTGTAGGTGTTCATCAGCAATAGCACCATATATTGAAACAAACTCTTAACCTTTTGATTTTGTCGTATTTAAGCTTGACTGGTCTTTAGGGAGAACTGGGGTAACTCTGCTGAGAACTGGACACCATCTCCTGGCATTACTCTCTCCAGATAAAAAGAAGTGCCATTGCTGCTGCACACGTGCGTGCATTCTCACACCTGGGACACGTCTGGGAGCCTGAAGAGAGTGGGTGTGCAGTGCAGCGGCAGCAGCAAGGCATGGAGGCTGGCAGTGAAATTGCCACCTGTTGGGGTCTAGTTGACCTGGCAGTAGTTATCTGGTACTTTTTTGGCCAGAGAGTGGAGAGGCAGGCTGTGATTTCAGCTACATTGATGAGAAAAGAGGAAAAATGAGTCTGCTTGGAAACGCAGCTTCCAACTTGTCGGTTGGTTATGTACGTGCTTTTACTGTCCGTCATAATGCCAGGCCACCTGAGGGTGCAGGTTCCAAAACCTTTGTAACTGAAGGAATGTGTGTGTAGGTGAGTCAGCATCACTGGAGCAGCTTTTATTCCTTGGATGTATCAGGTTAAGCAGGGCTGCTTGTTCCTGTCCCTGCACTGACCTTTGCTTTGCGCAGTTGTTCGGGGAAATGGGTTGGGAACCTGGTTTGGTTGTTCCACGTGCTAAATATAAAAGTAGCACAGCTAAAACGTAGAAGCCCCCCACACCTCCCAGGCAGATCAGTTTGATCTTTCTGTATACTGACCAGCTGCACAAAGACCTTTCTCGGTAGAGTGGAGGGCTGGGAATGAGTGATGGGAGGCAGATCTTTATAGGGTAGTTCTGCTGCTGCTGAAGTGGATGTCTGGTGGGAGTAGGGCTACAGTTTGATGCTGAATATGTCTGAGGTTCCCAGATGCTAAGCCCTCCCTTCACAGCATCTTTTGGTCTCTAGGTTGTTATTGCCTAACTTAGCGTCACTGTTTTATTTGTTGTGTTGTTTTTTTTTAATTCATAGAGAGGTGAGACTTTTCGATGAACATTTAGAAGTATAGTATTACTTAATAAAATTATTTGGACTCCTTAATTTAAGAATATGATGCTGATCTCTTTTTGCCTTTCATAATTGGATATCAGTATTTGAGATTAAAGGTAGTGTAAGATTTTTCCCTCATTTAGGAAATTTGGGACTCTCCACTGGCCTTATTTTGTGCTACATTGTTCTCTTTGCTCTCCTTTAAATAGAGTATATTGTCTATTATATTTAGATCGTACTGTATTCTGAAGTAGTCAAGGTAAATGCATTTAAAGTATATACATGTGTACACAGTTTATATAGAATTTCAAAATCTGCTTCTCTTGAAATCTGTCTTCTTTTTTTAGGTCCCAAAATACTTGTCACAACAGTGGAATAAAGCTTCAGGAAGGGGTGAAGTGGGAAAACTAAGGATTGCCAAGTAAGCCTTTATTGTACCTTTATTGGTTGCAATTCTTAGAAGTTGCCTGCAGTAAAACAGATTGTGTTGCACCTCTTATAGTAGGTAATCCTGTTTCTTACAAACACTGTGCATATTTCTCTGAAACATGAAAGGTACTTGCTTGTATACTCATTATCAATACATAAATGATATGAAATTATACTGGGGGGTGGCTGTATCCCATTACATTATGTTTGATTTCTTAAACCCAAGAAATATGCACATCTAACTGGAGAATGTCCTTTAGCTTACTTAACATGCTATTTTGCTGCTTCTGTTCTCACCTGCTGACTTTTCCCATTTATTCTTGGGCATCAGCATAAAAAAAATTGAGCAGCTCAGGAGTGAAGATGAGTAACAAAACTAGAATTTTAATTTGCTTTTTTATCAGGGAAGCTAAACTTGTGGAATTCGATTATGGAAACTAAAACATTAAATATTTTCTTTTGCAGAAATCAAGGAAGAACAGAAGTAAGTAATTACTAAATACAAAGGCTGGGAATGCGTTATATTTTAAATTCTAAAAATTGTGTAGAACATGCTGGTTTCTAGTGTCATATATTTTTTGTTACATCTGTAATGAAGCATTGTACCACAGAATCAGGAGGGAAGAATTCTGTTCGTAGCTCTGCCCATAGGTTTACTGTGGGACTTTCATCGAGTCTCTTTGTTCCCTAAGTTTGTTTACGCATCTGTAAGCAGCAATCATAGTAGCGACCTTCTCTCTAAACATTTTGAGATGTGTTAGTATAAAAGGCTGCCTGAGAGCTAAGGAAGGTAATGATAAAGCAAAAAAAGTTGGAGGTGGAGGGTTGCAATTTCAGAAAGTATGCTGTCTTAAATTTGGAATTTGGTCCTACTAAATATAAAGCAACTTGAAGGTTTTTCTGTATGCAAAGGTAACTGCATTTTTTTAGCAGCCTCAGTGAATGATAGTAACTTCCTGTATCTCTTACAAGAGATAAGGAAAGTTGCATTAGTTAGGATTACCTCAAATACCATGTAGGTCTGTCACTGAATTGGAAGAAACTCCGGATGAAAAAATGGGAAGAAAGCAAGCTGCATTTGCCATTTGATAACCTGGCCAAACTCCTTTTAGAATAAGTGGAAAGAGTTGTACTGGAGGTTTGGATGTTTGATTGGACTCTTCTAGGCTGGAATATGAGCCAGCTTCCTTAATTTTGTGAGCCGCACACCAAAATCTTGATATTGAGGAGAGCCACAAAGCGCATTTTGCGGTCTTCATAGAGCCAAGCGGTGAGGAACCCCATAAGAATGGGTGGCTTCCCAGGAAACCCTGTTGCTGCATGGCAGAATGCAGGACAGACAGAAAAAGCATGCAGTGCAGGTCTGAACAGTCCCTTTTCAGGTTTCTTGCTGTGTCCTGTGGCTAAGGATTCTAGTTACCTGGTCCCCCCAGTACCTCCCCAGCTCCTGTATTGGGCATACAATGTAAACATAGCAAAGGAGCTGTATTTGAACCTCTCCTGGGCTGCCTGCAATTCAGGAGTCCCCAGGCTAACAGCACTTGTCCTGGTGCATTAGCACTTTCTCTGGAACTCAGCTGGCCTGTGTGAAACATTTTAAAGCACTCATACTGAACAGTGTCTGAAAATCTATTATGCCTTACATTTTAATAAGTAAAATCAAGTTGTTCTCTGACTTCAGGAGGAAGTAATTTACAATTTTAAAAAGATGAGTAAATTTTATGAAGTACATGAAAGCTTTAAATTCTGTACTTCAACAAGAAATCAATATATTAAGACTCTTATCCTGCTCTTTATGTCTTTGAAACGGAATGTGCTGTACTACTTGTTTTTTCTCTGTTTTTGTTTCCTCATAACTCTTAAAGCTGTCTAATTGAGTCTGTTTAGTAACACTGTGGTAATTATGACTGTTAGGTGTCATTTACTTTGAATGAAGAGCTTGCAAGCATCAATGATATTGGAGGAAAACCTGCTTCAGTCAGTGCACCAAGGGAACATCCATTTCTTTTGCAAAGTGTGGGAGGACAGACCTTAACAGTGTTCACAGAAAGTTCAGTTGGTAAGTTAGAATTAAAGTTCTTTGTTACAATTCCAGTATACATGATTTCAATAAACTGGCTGCTGTAAAGGCCAGTAGACTCAGAAGTCAGATTTTGCCTCTGTTTTGTTGTTACCTGCATACATATCACTGTTGGTCTTTTTTTGTGTCTGTCTCTTTCCTTCATATGATTGAACAATTAATTTAAGTTTACCACATAGGTTTATCATGTACACTTCAGCTGTGAATCTGCTGAATAGAACAAAGGGAGCGTGGAGTGCAGTACATTGTACTTCCCTTTTTAGCGTTTTCACTGAAAAAAAATGTTTTTATGTTCCCATGGACTTTTGGGATCAACTAATATTTTTTTTTTCTCCTTGAATTGGTCTCTGCTGTTAATATCATTTTATAAGAATGCTGGTTCTTCCTCTGTCCAGTTGAACAGATCCATTTTAGCAACAAACACATCTGTTCACCACATTTTCTTGAAGTACATATATGGTTTAAGTGTATTAAAGCTTAATAAGGTGTTGTGGTTTAACCCCAGTCGGCAACTAAGCACCACACAGCTGCTCACTCACCCTCCCCTCCCCTCCCCGGTGGGGTGCGGGAGCGAATCGGGAAAAAAAACAAAACCTGTGGGTTGAGATAAAGGCAGTTTAATAGGACAGCAGAGAAAGAAAATAATAACAATAAAATAATATACAAAATAAGTGATGCACAATGCAGTTGCTCACCGCCCGCTGACCGATGCCCAGCCAGGCCCCAAGCAGCGATTGCTGCTCTCCGGCCAACTCCCCCCAGTTTAGTTCCATGCCAGTCATATGGTATGGAATATCCTTATGGTCAGTTTGGGTCAGCTGTCCTGGCCTTGCCCCCTCCCAGCTTCTTGTGCCCCTGGCAGAGCATGGGAAGCTGAAAAGTCCTTGACTAGTGTCAGCACTACTGAGCAACAACTAAACCATCACTGTGTTATCAACAATATTCTCCTACTAAATCAAAAACACAGCAGTATGCCACCTACTAGGAAGAAATTAACTCTATCCCAGCCAAAACCAGGACATAAGGTCATTATACCAAACAGTGCAGCAATAAGGTTATCATTTTTCTCACTGGATTTCAGCTGTTTGACCTGCTTTAAGTTCAGCTTGGTAGCTGTATGAGTGGTTAGGATATTCAAGAACATATATCCTAAATTGCATGTTAGACTTAAGGTACGTGGTAGTGTTACACTGTACAATAAGTTCAGCAGACTGCCTCACATGTAGCTCCTATGTGCTGTAAGATTTTCTACTGAGATTACATAGTCATGTTCTGGATGTTAGAGAGAGAAGGAAGGCGTCTGCAGAGCATCTCTCATTGTCTGCAGAGTATCTCAGTTTCAGGCACTCAGGTTTTGATGTCCCCAGAAGCCAAATAATAATAATATTTTGTTGATACCTCTGCCTTCTGTGGGGCAGAAACTACAATGTTACCAGCTTCTGATGTTTTGATGTTCATAGGCTGGCAAGTAATTGCTGTGATGGCAGTGTAATGCTTTATTGAGTAAATGAGGGAGGGAGTATTGTAACTCACAGAACAGAGTTAGAATACTTAGTAAGTTTGGTCACCTCCTTTTTAAAATCTATTTAAAGATTTAATGGCTGAGCATTGGGTTATTAAGGTACAAGTAGCTTGACTGTCACGGTTGTGTTTAGAAATACAAGCTTTTACAGTACAACTTGGGCACTTTTCAGTTATTATCCCTTTCTCTGAAGCTAATGTAGTCATGATACTGTTTTTTTCACTTAAAAAAAGTGATACTGGTATTTTCATGTGTGTGACTTGCAACACTTTAAAAGTACTGGGTTTTCTAATCCATAGATTACAAATGTGGAAAGAGATAGGGAGCAAGTTTTCAAGAATGTTGTAAGCATTTTAGTAGTACCTCATCCTTTTTCATCTCTCTGTGCCTTGACCTCAGAATACTGGTCAGAAGAGAGATTTTGGATGTGAAGAGGTATTTAGAGTATACACTCAGTGATTTGTGCATGTTTGCTACAAATCCCATGGGATTTTGCTTCCCGAGACACCTTTTTGTACAAAATATTCCTTCAGAAACCTCTAATGGTAACTTAAGCTGCAGTGAGTGCAGATGCTTAACTTGAACATGGAGTATTTGTCGTCAGTTAGAATGGAAGTCATTAGAACGTGATAGCTAGAAGATGCCCATTTATTTCTGTTTTACCATCTGTAATACCAGTGTCTTGAAACCTTTAGGCACTTAGAAGCTGTCCTATTTTTATTTAGTCAATTAAAAATTTGGCATCTCTTAACAACTACAAAATGTTATTCAAGGACCATGGATCTCTTGCGTAGAAGTTATTATATTAATCGGGAGCAAAGGGTGGTTAGTGAAATGAGAAATGTTTGGAGTGAAGCACTGAATAAGCATAGACCTGTCAAAATTGTTTTTGCTTGGGATTAGCAAGCATAACACGCAGTCAGTGAGCTTTCATGAAACTCGCTTAAATGAAAAATGGCTAAAACATGTTGGTGTTGTGTTAAAGCTGGCGTTGGCACTACAGTCAAAAATAAACTTTAATGTGCTTTTCTTGTATGGCTTTTTTTGGTTGTAAAGATGAATGTGACACAAATTTTCCAACTTCCAGGCAGATTTCTTACAGACACCGTGTTCCTGCAGTCACACTCTTGTGTTTCAATGTGTATCACCAATATGTTTTGAGCTCCAGGGCCTGTTTCAACAAATTTCATAGTGAATTACAGCTAGTGTGAAAACAGGTGTTTGAAGAGTGGAGTGGAACTGTATGGATACCCCAATCGAAAGGAAGGCTGCTACCCTATTTTTGATGCCAGAAAGTCCACATGGAAAAAATCAGTATAATTATATCAACTATGGAAAAAGACTCAATAAAGCTTAGACATCTTTGCACATCCGCCAGTCTGCAGTAAGAGGCAGTCATAGGAAATTGAAATTCATTCGTTCTTATGGTCACAGACTAATACTTGTCTTCAAATTATAATTAGCATATTTTTGTGAAAAGCATTGGTGATCTTGCTCCTTTTTCTTTTGCAAAGTGCATCATGTAACAGAATCAATATGCCAGTTTGAACCGTGGGCCAAAGATTAAGCTGTTGTGGAACTGCAGATGGCATTTCTAACGTTGCATCCAGAAGGATGCATTTGAGGAATTACGCAAATGAAATATGAATAAAAAAGTGCTTCATGCACTATTGCTCTCAGTTAACACCTTTCTTGAGGACTGAACTTATCTAAAGTGGAGAAAATTGCATTAAACAGTTGGGTTTCTTTTATAAAGGGTGGGTTTTGTTGTGAGTTTTTTTGTGTGTTTTTATTTTTATTCTTTTTCTGGAGCACGTTAAAAGCCCTAAGATCTATTCTGTGTGCTGTCCTCTAATCCTGGGATCCTTATGTTGCAGTGACCATCTTTTTGATGGTCTTTCAGAAAATGAATGAGGAATGACAAAGCTGCCTCTGAAATATTTTGTAATCTTGGAAGATGCTGCAGGGAATTTACATGTTCTGGATAATTCAGCACTTCACGTTGACTTGTCAGATCACTTAGAGCAAGCAAAAGAGATCAAACTTGACAAGTAATTTAATATTTTCTCCATGATGTAATTTCCAGACTTCTGAATGTTTTTTCTGGGCTTTTTGTTTTGTCTTGTCTTAACTAAACTTGTTTCTAATATCTGTTGTAGTTGGAAGAAATCCTTTAGTTCTTACATTGTAAACCTCTGCATCTCTGGTGGTCCCATATGAGTTAATGGCCAGCAGTAGGATCTTCTGAGGTGCCATTTGTTATGTCCAAAGTCTAATGAATTGCAGTTTCTTGGTCTTACGCAGTGTGTGTACTAGATCTGAGCTAATATAAAATGTGAGTTTGTCTGGTTTGGAGAAAAGGAGGCTGAAGGTGACATCATTTCTCTCTACAGCTTCCCGATGAGGGGAAGCGGAGAGGGAAGTGCTGGTCCCTTCTCCCAGGCACCCAGTGATAGGACACGTGGGAATGGCTCAAAGCTGTGCCAGGGGAGGTTTAGGAAGCATTTCTTTACCGAGAGGGTGGTCAAACACTGGAATGGGCTTCCTAGAGAGGCGGTCGATGCCCCAAGCCTGTCAGTGTTTAAGAGGCACTTGGGCAATGCCCTTAACAACAAGCTTTAACTTTTGGTCAACCCTGACTTGGTCAGGCAGTTGGACTAGATGATTGCCATAGGTCCCTTCCAACTGAAATACTCTGTTCTATTCTGTTCCGTTCTATGTGTTGGATACAGCTAATACGTAAATTCAAACACAGATTAAACTCTATTCTAATATAAAGCAGGATAAAGTGGATCCCATCCCAGATACTATTAAAAATCTGGTCTATGCTGGCTTTCACACATGGTGTACTTTCTGTTTAGGCTAACTCTGGGCATTCTTCTGTTTCTCTTATTTTCCTGTTTCAGTATTTTGAAATAGCTCTAATGAGTAATACAGAGTAGTACAATGCACTCCAAAACTACTAATTGCAAAATGCCTCCCTACTTCCTCTGCAAGGCTGTTTGCATGTGTGAGACACTGCGTCTTCTCCATTGCTGGGCAAATCCCTAAGACCCGTGGTAGTGTTCCTGAACATCAGTTTAGCAGAGCTGGCGGGAAGCGTGGCTTCTGTGATGATTGCAGAGGGATCCAAAGCACAGTTGTCTCTTGCTGTCTAGGTCTTGCTGTCTAGGCTGGTTTCAGTATTATTTCTGCATTAAATATGAACTACATTCTGTTCCATAAACATCACCATATGTACATCAACAGTTGCTATGCAACAATGCTATTTGTGCTTCCAGTCATTTTATCTTATCTTTGTCATCAGCTATCATAGCTGTAATTTTTTGGGCGGGAAGAAAGGAGAGCATTTTGCATATATTTCAATGTGTTGTATTGAACAAAATGAATTTTTCTTATGCACGTATAGCTAAGAACTATCTAGGGGCAAGCCATGGGCTTGATATATAGGGTTTGTTTAGTTAAAATTGTTTCTTCCTGAGGTTCCTACTGTCAGACACCCTGGCATAAGGAAGTGCTATCATTGGACAGTTTCTTTCTTGGTTGAAGGAATGGGAACACGCTTTTGTTAAACACTTAACGGCAAACTTTTCTGATTGTGATTATAAATTAATTCCATTACTGCTTTAATTGCCTGTTGCTTAATTTTTCTGCCAGCAGGTAGTTTAGGATTGCTGATTCTAAATATAACTAAAGAATGCAGCTATGTTATAGATAATGACAAAAGTTTCTTACTGAGCTAGTTCTTGGAAAAATGTGCTACTAATGTGACTTGGGAAAACACAGACCTTGGCAGGCGATTGCATTCCTAACTGTAAAGGACTGATGGGTGGAGAGGAAGATTTTACACTGTAGGCAAAAATGAAGTATAAGATATTTCTGTAAAGTTCGGTGAGATGACTCATTTTATTGAAATTTTGAATATATCTTCACAACTCCCCCTTTATAAGTGGGATTGCCTTAATGCCTATTTTAGTGACTTTAAATTCCTTCATGCTTCTTCCATCTTACTGGAAGTAAAAAGTGTTTAGAGTATCCCACTGACAGAATGACACCAGACCTTTGTTTCTGAGCAGCATTCATGCATGGATTGTTTCACTGTTTCATGCTTCACAGAAGGTTGCTGGCTCTTAAGACCGTGTCCTTCTCCAGTTTTCTGAGTCTTCTTTCAGAATCTCAATTCGTGAAATACAATAATTTTTGTATCCCTGTTCAATAATACACATAACTTTATATACCTTAGAACAGCTCCTTTATTCTCACACACCTTGAATGTTTTCCCCTTGTTTTGGGTTGGGTTTTTTTTCCTTTATACAGCTTCTTATATATGAAAGGACCTTTTCTGAGTTTGTACATGAATCATGCCTACTATACAACTTACAATGTGTGATTGTATTCCAGTGAAAATGAATATTCAGACGTTTGTATTTTGTATATTTGAATTTGAAAGTATCAGAAATATCCAGCCATTTTAAAAAATGTGAAGGGAAGAAACACTAATAAAAATCCTGGAAAGATGTTTCTTTCTTTCCTTAAAGCAGTTACTCCTATAACTACATTTAATTATTTCCAGTAAAATACATAGTGCTCAGAATCTTGATGCTTTGTGATACTACTTCTAATCTTATTAGATGAATGTTTGACTTCTCAAATTTTTCATCAAACTCTTATTTAGGAAATAAACGCCCTCCCTCATCATTCTGCCATCTTAGCTCTGTCTGCTGAGGAGTTTTGACGTATACCTGTCTACTTGAACAGTACTTTCAAATTGACTCTGTTCAGGCTGTCACTTAACTACACACTCCAGTCTCCAGAGTGCTTTGGGGTCTTACTTAATGTTTCTTTGTTCCTTTATGTACTTCAATCTTTTGTGGACTGCTGTTAGCAGACGAGGAAAACCTATCAGCAGCCTCATGATCAAAAGAAATAGAAGCAATAGCAGCCCTTCAGATCTCTAGCATTTATGCAAATTTCCAAATATTTGCAAGGGTCATAAAGAAGATGCAGCCCGTGATCAGAAAACCAGAATGTGACTCAAGCTAGTCTAATTACAGACAGCATTTTGATGGGTCAAGATTTTGTATGTATTATTGTGACATACGGTCCATTTAGAGAACAACTGCAACTGCTTGCATCATGTCTCTTCTCTGTCTCTAAAAAACGGAAATTATATTTATTTGCTTACTTCGTATATGTGTTGTGAGGATTAACAAATTACTGTAAAGTGGGTTCAGCTGGCTGGCAGGGGTAAGCTTCTAATTTTCCTTTCATTTTTGTTATTAAAACTATAGACTGTTAATTCTTACAAATTTAAACAATTGAGGATATAATGCACGAAATAGATCAGATGTTAGAATAGGCTCAGTGTGATGGGAATAGAATGGGCTTTCTGCCTACTTAAATGACTTTAAATTTATTTGTTTTTTTCAGTCTCACTGATGCATGTGTAGAAAAACAAAACAAAACAAAAAAACCCACAACCCACCCCCCCCAAAAAAACCCAGCAACAAAAAACCCCCAACCAACCCCCCCCAAAACCCACCCCCCCCAAAAAAACCCCCCAAACAAACCACAATAAAAGAACAAGCAAAAACCACCAACCAAGCAACCAATCCCAACTGTTGACATTTATCTGTAAATCTTGCATGTTGTGGAGCAGGTTCAGCAGCCATAGTCTGCATTGATAAAATATGTTGAGTAGACATAGTGCAACTTCCTTTACCTTCTTCATGATATTAGTACTGAGGAGATTTTTGAAGCAGATACTTGTGACCTAATCGTAACAAAACCAGATTGTGTAATGATGAGTTAAAAAAACCACCACCACTTTTTTGCAAGGTTTGAATTTTGTCTGTTTTTTTTGTCTCTGCTGTTGCGGGCAGATTCTGTTGCTACAAGCAAACACACATGCTCCCCCTGTAGACATGATACACATTTATTGTTATTTGAATCAGAAATGCCATTAACAATTTTTAAGTGTGGTGTCTTATGCAGTAGTTTTGCCTAGGTAGCTAGTCTTTTCACTGAAACAGAGTTAAAAAGAAACAGCTTTAAATCCAGCTGCTTCTTATGTCTCTGTCCAGGCAGGGGTTGATATCTTGATATGTTTGCATATTCTTCATTACGTCCTCTTTGCTTCTTGGGCTACTGAATATTTCCTTAATAAAGTTACAACTGAATTAGGGTATTGGTTGGGTAGTAACAGTGTGCTGTAAATGTGCTAAATAAACACAAAAAATGTCAATGAGAAAAAAACATGTTTTTCTGCAAACAGGCTATCTTGCATGTGTACCTGAAAGTTGGCAGGGATCTTAACTCACTTTGTCAATGCTCGTAGGTGGGAAGAGGCCATATAACGATGATTTCTCAGTGAGAAAGCACATGCCTTCAGCTGCTAAGACTGAGGAGAGCCACTGGTAAAGAAAGAAGGATCTGTGAGATACTGCTTTCTCCATTTGCATTAGTCCTCAGGCTGTCAGCTATCTCAATGAGTAAACAGGGCCATTAGCCATGAAAGCCAGCAAGAATCAGTGTCAAGAAAAAGGTTTTCTAAAATATTTCATGTTTTCAGTTCTGGTAATACCCAGCCTGTAAATGGCAGAAATGATCAAAGTAAATGAACTCAAAAATTCCTCTCTGAGTTAGAGCAGTAATTCATTCTCGCCTGTAAGTAAATAGTCTGTAATGATAGCTGTGACATGTCTGAGTTGAAAGCTAAGGACAAGTTATTTTACCATTTTTAACTGTATTTCAGATAAGTGAAAATGTTCTTTTTATTCTCTACCTTAGAATCAAAAATACAGGAGGAGTAGTCAAATTTCAGGTTGACAAATTTATGTAGGGGGTTAATTTCATAGCCCTTGGTAAGCATTAGAACTCAGTTTACCAAAATACATCCACCGGCTGCCATCTCTTGAAACGTGGGGTTGGAATTTCATGCAGAAAGCTGTTTCTGAATCTGACTCTGCCGTTCACCCGAGTGATAATTTCTTGGCAAGTCACTTTGCAACTCTTGTGTCTAGGTTTTTCCTTCATGCATACTTTGATTCTTTGCTCTGTAGAACAGGAGATGTTTCTGATTATGTGTATTTTTTTGTACCTAGCAATTTGGGCTGTAGAACCATTTGAGGGCCAATGATCAGAAAAGATTGAAGAAATAAATCCTTCCATGATCTGCAGAAAGGGTAGAGAAGAAATCGATCAAGTTCAAAAATGTACCCGATGTCAATTAAGAGCATTCTTTTTCAGAACGTTGTTTTTTTTTTTTTTAAATACACAAAAATAATATTGATTTGTCTAGAGTGACCAGTGAGATAAACAGCTACTATTCATTGCTTAAGTATAATCGTACTACTGATTTTGTATAAATGTGTAACTATTCCTGCAGAGCTCAATCAGAGGGGTAATGGAGTTCTCTCATTTAAGTTGTGAGTTCAGGCACTAAAGGAGGTATTTTTTTTATTGCTCTCTGTGGCAAATTGTTCTTCAGAAAGTAAATTTATAAAGATTCATCAAACCCAGTGGTTGTGATTTTTATCATAATTTATGATTCTTTGCTTTGCAATCCACTTTTTAGATGTAATTTCAAATAATCAACACAGAAACATTATGATTCCTTTTTTGTTAATTTTTTTTTTTTTTCCCCCAGAAAGCCAACCAGAAGAAAAATCTGAAAGCAGCAGCACTGGTGAGTGTGGACATTTTCTTTGAAACACTTAAGAAATTACTTATGGCTGCAGCTTTTCAGTTTTACTTTTCAAGAAATCAGTAGAGTAAAAATAAAAAGGAGTCTGTCTTTGTTATATTTCTAGGGTAGAATATCATAAAATTGAAAAATTACTTCATAAACTGATTGCTGCAACCAAAAGCTTAAATTATTAATATTTTTTGTTTAGATTATGAGAGCTTTAGAAATTTAATGTTCTTTAGAATGTTATTTTAGGGGTTTTTTGTTTGTTTCTTAACTCTTTTTTGTAGGTTCATTGTCTGTATCTTTTAGTTTGAATTCTTTCCTCTTGATTGGAAAGTTTGTAGCAAATTTCCAAATCTTTTGTTTTTGGATTTTCATTGCATAGACTAAGTCGGAAAAGTAATGTTCTAATATTGTGCTTTATTCAGTTTTTCTAATGAAAAAATCTTTCTTGTGATTTATAAAGATTTATAAATTCTTTGGAAAGAGTCAAAAATGGTTAGTTCACTGATATTACCTACCAGTTACATGTTAGTCAGTCCAACGATGTCTTAAGTACAGTTAAAATTTCTAAAGGGTGCTTCTCAGACTGCGGTTGCTATAGTGAAAGTGGAGTGGTTTTTTTGTTTTTGTTTTTGTTTTTTTTTTTACACAGTTCAGAGTAGTAAATACAAGTATAGCACTTCGATTAGTTGTTTTTTTTTTTTGTGAAATGGGCAACATGCTTGTATCAGAGAGGATACTGAGTGGCCTTAGGAATATAAAGATTTTGTTGCAGGTCTGAGCTAGTCTGTGCAGGCTTCCTTTACAGCCACTGAAGGAGACCGTTCCAGTAAGTCTTATTCTAACATAGGTGTGTGCAAGTGCAATTTCCCAGCAGCTCGAGCAGAGCTCTCTTGAGGCTGTGTGTTCCTAGCCTGCTCCCTTCTCTTCCCCTAAATCCTTTGGGCTTACATTACTGAAATTCCCGGAAAGGTACATGACAGCATGAGACGCAGTGTCAAGTAGTGTTTAATAAAAATCGCCTTTTCTGCTTTTATTAAAGAAAGAGATGTTTCAAAAATACTGTTAATGTACTAGTGCAAATGAGTGCCAATGTTAGCAAGAGCCTGTGAACCTGGGTAACTAGACACAGCTAATACAACATATATAGACAAATCTCAGTCATGTTAGTAGAAGGATTACGTCTGATGCACACAGATTAAATAGTGCTGGGACTGGGCTGGCACTTGTAAGCGGTAACGGCAGAGATAGCAGATGGGCTGGGAAGAGTCTCATGCCCCTGCCTTTCTTAAAAAGCCATTCCTAAATATAAGACTAATGCTAGTGGGTTTTCAAAATGTCTTCTTGAAAGTAATTTTTCAGACACTTTAACATGGAGATGTCTGGTTTTTCTAATATTGTACTTTTATTTGAATTGCATTTCAGCATCAAATGTTGTCAAAAGTGTATACTTTGTGTCTGGCTAGGAGTAGGACTTGGGGTTTGTTTGTGTAGGAGGGAATTCTTTGTAATATTGGGATACTTTTTATTACGCTAGCTTAAGCATGTCAAAAAACTATTGTTATAAACGTCATAGTCTATAGGTGTACTGAATGCAAGGTGTGTTTTATAACTTGAAATTTTTCTCAGTTACTTGTTAAAACCTGTTCACTCTGATTATATGTTAATTGCGGTGCGGCTTTAAGGTTACGAAGGGCTACTTTCTAGAGATTAGTATTTTATACCACTTGAAAACTGAGACTCACTGCTGTGGGATGTTGCATGTAAAGCAGATCTTGAGGATTTCACTGCTAAATTGACTCAGAATTTTTATACTGATGTTGCATTTCTCTGATGTTCTTTAGTTGTAGGCATGCACACTTGATTTTGCTTGGCTTTTGGGTTTTTTGTTCTGTTTTGGTTTGGGTTTGCATTTGAATGATTGAATTGTCTGCTCTTCACTCTTGGTGTCTCCTTGTTCTGTGAATATTGTGTAAGATGGCCACATGTTTAGTTGTTTGTGTTTTCCCTTCAGTCAGAATAATGAGTTACTGTATGCTGGGGGCTGTTTAAATATGCTGACAAGATGAAGTGCTAAACCCATTTGATGGAATCAAGCTGTTTGGGAATTCAGCTTCTGAGTGATGGTTGCTGGTTACACTGGGCATTTAAAGGAGGACTCTCAGCCATCAGTTGTGCTTATTTGCGTATTCACTTTTTTCCTCAAAATCATTGTGGAATTGAGATGACCTTTTCCAAACTACCTCTCAAGTAATTCACATTATTGAGTGCTCCATTTTGATGTTAATCTACTTTATCTTGGCCTACAGTACGTACTTTTGAGGCAAAGATGATGTCTTTTATGTATTTATGTAGCATTTTGTAACATAGCATTTATGTAGCATAGAGTAACAAGACCCTAATGACTGCTTTTAGGTATTACTGTAGTAAAAATATGTAAGGTTTATTTGTAGTTAGAAAGTAAATAAAGGAGATGAATGAGATAAATAACACTCAGAAATCCTTTGATCTACATCCTGAAAAAGTTCCCCCTCATTTTTACATTCAGAGGGTACTTTCAACCTTCAGAATTTCTTATGTCGTAAATTGTTAGGATAATGTGTGACATTTTTAATCACATTTATTGTTGGGCTGCTGGTAACCACTTCACAAAAGGCAAGATATTACCAGTGTTGCCTCTCTGCTTGATACCATTTGCAGAGAGACAACATGATACTGGGACCCAAGATAATGTAGCTGGTATCCTGTCACCAGTGATGGTCAATAGCAGATATCTTGAGAAGAGTAGAAAACCAACACAGAAGCATAGTGATACCTCCTCAAAATACTTCTTCCAGCCTTTAATGATTCACAGCTCAGAGAGATCCAAAGCCAGGGGTGATAGTGTTTTATTTAACAGGCCCTTGTGGATTTTCCTTCTATAAAGTATCCCTGTTGGTTTTTGAGCCCATATAAACTTTTAATGTTCATGATGTGTTGAATGATGCTATGGTTACAGTCAAAATAATCAGGAATTAAGGCATACCTGAAACAAGTTTACCTAAGCTAAATTTGAGCTCCTTTTGTGTATGCAGTTTGATAATTTTAGATCACTTTTTCCATACAGAAATCCTATTTGATTAGTGCATGTGATAGACAGTGCTCAGGGATTCAACCAATGTTGTTTACTTCCCGAAAGCTGTTTTTTGTTAAATGTGAAAGGAGGGTGGCAAGTTACACACTCAGCTAAAGGAAAATAGAAATGAGAATTGACTCTGCTTATTCCTAGATGATGCTGAGCAAGTGATTTAAACTAAAATATGTGTATATAGCTCCTGTTTGCTTGATGGCTTCTCTTGCACCTACCTGTAAGTGTCATCAGTGGTGACAGAAACTGTGAAACCTAAGCATTTCTACTAGTTAAAGTGAGACCTGCCCCCCCGCAATAAAAATAGAATCATAGAATGCTTTGGGTTAGAAGGGACCTTTAGAGGTCATCTAGTCCAACCCCTCTTCAGTGAGCAAGGCTTTAATTAGATCAGGTTGCTCAGAGCCCTATTCAACCTGACTTTGAATGTTTCTAGGGATGGGGCCTCCACTGTCTCTCTGGGCAACCCGTTCCAGTGTTTCACCACCCTCACAGTAAAAAAATTTCTTCCTCATATCCAGTCTAAGTCTACCTTCCTTTAGTTTAAAACCATTACTCCTTGTCCTGTCACAACAGGCCCTGCCCATCTTTCCTGTAGGCCCCCTTTAAGTACTGAAAGGCCGCAATAAGGTCCCCCTGGAGCATTCTCTTCTCCAGGCTGAACAACCCCAACTCTCAGTCTGTCCTCATAGGAGAGGTGCTCCAGCCCTCGCATCATTTTTGTGGCCCTCCTCTGGACCCACTCCAACAGTTCCATGTCCTTCTTGTGCTGAGGGCTCAAAATACCCAGAAGCTGCTGCCCTGAGCCTGTATGGTCTGTTGAGAATGATATGGTGAAGAAATGCATTCTCAGGTAAGAGCAAAGATACTTATGTACTGTCCTTGTCGAAGTGCGTTAAAGGAAAGTCGCATGGGCAGCAATTGATTATGATGTTGCCGAAGCTTTGCGAGTGTAGTTTTGAAAACATAGCATTTCTTTCATGGGCAGCCAGGGTGTGGATGTATCAGCTCTGTACATAAACTACAGATGCACCTTTTTCTTCAAGAATGGGTACATCAAGGACTGTTACGTGCAACCTAGTAGTTGAAATTCCTGAATTTGCTTCAAACCAATTGAACTCCTGTTGTATCCAAATTTCATCTCTTCAAGGCTTCGATGTAAGTTTATAGCGAATAGCAGCCTTCAGTACTTAACATGCTTTTGGACAACCTGTTAGTCATCTCTTTACCTAAACCTGCCAGTGAGTAATACAAAATGTCTTCTAGTGAAGGGAGAGGCACCATTGGGACCATTTCTGATTTGACTTTGGGTAAAAGGAACAAATTATCTGAGCTGCTGCAGACAATGTAGTGTGAACCTAGTATTAAAATTTTGCCAGTTGTGAATGTATGTGTTTGACAGCAGACACAAATATACACCACTTGAATTGTCTATAGGTCACACTTGCTTCATTTTTTGATGGTGCAATAAAAAAAAATTGAGGTGTTGATTATACATGTGTTGGAATACTTCAAGTTCAGTGTAAGCACTTTGATACACTGAACTGCATGCGGTAAAATCAGCAGTTTTTTGTTAAAGGCACAGAGTTCTCATGACACAGAACTGCATAAAGCTGCTAAATGCACATTTGATTTCATCCATTTTAAAGCGGTTAACATATATTAATTCAAAAGTGAAGCTCTAACTGAAAAATGATCATCAGGAGGAATAAAACAGTACTTCTTAAACACTAGCTTGAAACTCCGTGTTGAAGATAACTTAGTTACAGAATCTGCCATTTTCAAGCCACAGAAAGAGTTTTTATCTTGGAAATATAACTGGTTTTGTTGACAGATAAATGCAACAACTTAAAATGAGCTTCCCAGTAGTTTTCCAGGAGCCGTAATCAGTAATGAGATTCCATTTGTAGCTGTTAAAACACACAAAGAAGCAACAAGTCCTGCTTTAAGGTATATGTAGTCAAAGTCTGTCGTACTGGTTACAATAAATATGGTGGAGCATCAGGGAAGGTGCACTGGCAGAACAGCAAAAAGGACGTAGATTTAATGTAGGTCAACACAAACTGGAGTTAAATTTTTTAAGAACTTGCATAAATGGCCTTAATGTCCTTAGGGTCTGGCTATTTATTTTAGTATGCTATATGAATATTCTAACATTTATGTTTGCCTCAGCAGCACTGACGTATTTATTATCATGCAATTGCTATCCTGAGAACAGAACCCAATATAAAACAGTGGGAGTTAATCCCACGATCCTGTTCTGTCCTTCAGCAATGTCTGCGTCCAGCTTGTCAAAGTATTGTACTAAGCAGAAGCATGCTTTTGGCTTGTATAAGAGTTCTTGGTCTTCCCTTCTGACTCTTGAGAAATCCCAGGAATTTCTGCTGTGCCTGGCATCGCAGATCATGACTCTACAAATTGTGTTTATCTTCTGTGAGGGATTTTGCTGATTATTGCAGTTCACCCGCCTACCAGCACGATCGCATTTGATGGGTTCAGACCTTTGCAGTATTGCCAATTAGAGCCTTGAATGATGGATCAAAGGGGCAGAGGAAGATCAAATGCTTACTGCCTTAGCCAGTACAAGACTGGCATGGAGCAGATGTAAAGCTAGCAGGAGGCAGTTTCAAAGTAAATAAAAAGAGGTGGTGCTGCACTCAGAATGTAATTGAGATATCAAATCCCTTGCCAGAAGATGTGGATGTGAAGGTGGTATTTGGTAAAGGCTCACATGACCTTAGAGGGGACCAAAGAGGTATGTGAGAGAAAATCCACCAAAGGGTACTAAGATTGAGAGGACATGTGATTTAAGAGACCCTAAGCCACAAAAGCCTGGTGGACACTGGTATGCATACCCAGTAGGAGGATTATACGTGGCTGCTCTGTCCTTAGGCTTCTTCATGGATACCTGCTTTTGGCCACTTTGCTGGTTTCACGATGCTGAGCAAAGCAGACCCTTCAGTCTCATCCAGTACTGTTTCTCTTAGGATCTGCTTGGGTTTTTCCCCCTTTTTTTTTTTTCCCCTCCCCTCAGTTCTGTACTGTTGTTATACAGCTTGCATCAGGGATAGTTGAAATCTCTTCTTTTTAACCATGGAATTAACTTTCAAGGGGGAAGGCAATGAACGCAAAGGCAAGAGCAGCTCTTCTAAGGTTGTGTGTAGTCATTTACCTCTGCCTTTGCTAACTGCAGCTGCCAGAGCACTGGAGGCTGCAGCACAGTAGGACCTGAGCTTTCTATATGTTTGAGTCTGGAAACAGTCTAGCAGAGCTCACTTGGTGCTCTTCCTGAGCTAGAAGGGTTTTCTAAACCCAATATCTTGCCAACAGCTGTGGTGATACAGGAGCAGGAGCAGCGTGTAGCTGTGCTACAGCATATTGTCTTACTCATGCAGGTTGTCTTGGGGATTTCTGCACTGTACTCTGTGGGCAAACCCTAAAATTATCATCTGTGCATGGTAGAAAAGTCTTATAGAGGTGGACTTTTATCATCATATGAGAAGGCATAAGGTAGTCTACATGTTAGTTTTCTGCCCTGTTGGGAAGGAACATTATTTGCTGTTCGTTTTAGAAAACATGTTGGAAATATCACAAGATGTGGAAATGCTGTAATTCTTATCAGCCTGGCTTGCAGGACCTTTAATTTGTTTCCTCTGAGATTACCAGTTTCAGCACTGAGAAAATGTACTGCTTTATCCCTAATACTTGCCAAGGGCTTGATTTAAGTTGTAGAGAGGCAATAAATGACTGGATTTGCTGTTACAGTTGCTTGTTTTGTTTACGTTTTTTGATGCTTAGCCTGTTCATTACTAGTTTGCTTAATTTTTTCTTCCTAATTGAGAGAGTCTGTACCCACCTCTGACCTGTTCTTTTTTTCCTTCATCTGTTCACGATGGTACAAAATCAAGAACCTCCTTTGAGATGACAGGCAGCTTTCTCTGGAGCTGCAGCAGTAGATTTGTTGCCTGAGGTTTGCTATTAACAAATTTTTAAAAAAGTGAATCTCTCCATTCCTCTGACTTCTGCTGCAAAAAAAAAAATTGCCTTTCTGAAACACCGCATCTGAAAAGGCAAGAGAGACATTTTATTTTATTTTATTTTATTTTATTTTTAACGTAGTAATTTCAGGATAGTTAGATGTTGTGTTGTGCAACACGGAGGTTGTACTGTGTTGCCATCTGTGCCTTCTCTGTAAACTCAAGGACCCCAGGTGACGGTCACTGACACAGAGTCCCTCGGCCCTCCTCTTCATCCTCCGGTGCTCAGATATTGTAGGCTTTCTCATCACACTGCTCCCTCCCCATCCTGGTTGCTCAGGGAGTCCGGGGCTGCAAGCACTTCCCTGAGCATCAGACCCACGGTTCTAGCAAGCCCCTTGGATCCTCAATCTTCTTGGGGCATTTCCCTAGCCAGCAGCTTTGGGCTTCTAAATCTTAATTCTCATCTCCTTGGTGCACTTCTGCAGCTGGTGAAGTGCCACCCCCTTACACAGAATGCTGATTCTCCCTTCAGGAGATGTAAGCAAGAAAACTTGCTGCCTCCTTTTGGCCAGGCTTTCCATACCTGGAACAAAGCTGCTGTTGAAAGCTTGGGGTGAGGTGGTGTCAAAGGCAAAAAAGATGTATCGTGGAAAAGCGTAGTGATCTAGTTTTTCAGGTAACTGAAATAATGCTTGGGGTGGAGCTAGTGGAATCCCCCTTTAATATCTCGAAAACTTGTGGGTTTCATGAACTCTCTAAACTGAGGTTATGTCCCCAAAGGTCACAACACCAGTAAACAAGGCAATATTGTAGTAATTTTTAGCATTATCAGGAGAAGTTTACAGACCTTCAGAATGGCTCAACNTAGAAATTGTCTACATGAACTCCTTTGTCCTTAGGACTGACAGAGTTATGCTCCTGCGTTCATGACTAAAATGTCATGCTATGTTTTCCAGAAAAACCTGCAATGTCAGAATGGTTTATNTATCCCAGCTGAAGCCAGGACAAACCTTAATATGTTGAACTTGCATATCATTATGCCCTAACAGGGCTTTAAAGGAGTAGCTGCTGTTTACAGCTATAATTATTGTATCACTTTTGTGAACGTTTTTGTTTCTGAAGTAGCAGAGCAGTATTCTTTTCTGAAGCTTAAAATGAACAAACGTGGTGTTAAGTGATAATGGCAATGATGTTACTGTAAGCAGCACAGATACAAAGAGCTTTTTGGGAGGCTGTTGCTTTAGCTGTGTGTGGTACTCCTACTACACACATTTTTAGGAAAAGAAATCAACTGTCTAGTTCTACAGGATATTATGCAATTTCTTTCAGAAAGAAAGGCAACTGCGCTTTTTTTTTCCGTGATTGCTTGTTCATCCGTGTTCCTCAGGTGTCATCATATATCTCCCTCCTACCTTCCTTAGTCCTTGCCACGCTTCTTGTCTCCTGGCATTTTATTGTGAATGATGATGATTTACAGAGGCAGTGTTTTGAGTCAATGTTCTGTGCGATATACCAGTAGGTATAGGTATAGGATTTACACAATGTCTATTTCAAAAATAATTAAAACCCCATAATGTTAATTGTCTGATCTTAAATTTCTCATGCCTTCTCATTTGCTTTTGTTTCAACCTACTAAATTATGCAAGCCTGTATCTCCAAGTGAAAATACTTTTAGCTTTTTAACTAGTCTGTCTCCTGTCAATCTAAGAATTTCTGCCCTGTGTTGCAGGACAGTAGACAAAATCAGGGTTAGGCGATAGTTATCGAGCAAAGATGAAATAATTCTAGCCTAAGAAAATAGTATTTGTTTTGCCATAGGCCCAAGTTAACTCATCCCCTTCATCCCCAATCCTGATTCATTAGTCAACAGAATTAGGGCAACGTGACCCTTCTGCACAAATGAGTTCATGGATGATGCAGTGCCATTATTAAATTGTAATGTTTGTTGCCTGCCCTTATTCTGCTTGTATACTAATGGGGAGAGAAGGAGGAAAATAATTTACTTAAGCTGTTCCCATCTTATTGAATGGAAACCTTGTAATGCTTTTAAGTAAGAGGTGAAAATAACAGTGCCACTGATTGCTGCAAAAGATGATGTAATTTTTTTCCCCTTTAGGTTCTAAAATATTAACCACTATAGAAAAGAAGTGACCAATTGTCATACCGTTGTAATAGATACGAATGCAAAAACACAATTAAAAATAAGACATGAGCATTTGAAAATGTCAATAGTGCAATTGTGATGCTGTGAAACACTGGTTACTGAGTGAGCAGGTACTGAGGGTGCAGAGTCAGAGCTGTAATTTGACCTTGTTGCACAGCCTGTGTAGTTCACAGCATCAAGGCTACCTCCAAGAAACAACATCTGGCTCTAGAAGTTTTTGGGCAGTAAGTGGCTGGAGACTGAGGGAATACTTCAAGGGAGCATCATCATGTATGTTTTTTTCTGTTTCTTATATTCTTTCCGAGGCATCTGCTTTTGGCCACTGTCTTCACTGATTTTCTCCTCTTGAGTCAGGCTGCTGCCCAACCCTACCAAAGCCTCACAGCCCTCCTGGAGAAAGGGAGGGGTATGGTGAAAGAAAAATGAGAAGTAGTTGTATGATGTGGGGGAAGACAAGATAAGGGGAAGGATGTGAGGGTCAAAGGATCAAAAATGGGGTTTCTGCCCAGAAATGTGAAGGATCAGGGGATGGAAACAGTTCACAGTCACCAGGGAACACTGGGCTAGATAGACCTTAGTCTGACGTAGAGCAGCCACTCCTATGTTTTGTCCTTATGTAGGAAAAAAACAAATAGGTGATAACTATGCCAGTGTACTGCAGAGCATGATAAAAAAGCCATTGGCTTCTTCACCAATGGAAAAGATGGTCATACAAGTGTGGGAGGAAGGAATACAATGGGTATTTTGGTCAATTTGGTACTGTTCTTTCATGAGCAGTCATTCAGGGAACTCATAGAGGCAGGGATGTTCTTTTCTTTTTTTTTAGTGTATGGGTGTCAGTCCTGCCTTCAGCTCCCTCTGTCCCTTCTGAATTGTCTATTTGGCAGCCCTTTTTCTCACCCGAGAAGATGAACAGGGAGGCAAGAGGAGCTGACCTCTGTGGGAGCAGGTTAAGTGCCTCCTTGGGGAAGGGGGAGGAAGTTCCTTTTTACTCCTACCCAAGCAATTGAAGATCATCAGAGAAACTATGGAAATTGCTGTTCCTTCTTGATACTTGTAGGACTGTTTCCAGTAAGTTCATTGTGATCCAACTCTTAATGAGGGAAGGATGAATAGAAATACTTTGCATGTGCATCATATTCAAAGTATTGTTGTTAGAACAACTGTTAGTATTTCTGACTTAAGCACTTGATTTTGCAGCTTTCTCATTGTCATAGTGGTATTAAATATGCAATTTCCAACCTTAAAGGTAAGACAGAAAAGGTAACTGATCAGTACTTTTTCTGGCACAATCTACAGTGGTGGAACACAAGCATCTACCTGAATGACTGAACGTATGTAAAATATATGTATGTTATATTGAATACATTTATGGAATAGAAAGGCAACATTATGCACAGTATGGAAGTTTTACATGGTCATTTTGTTCATATACCAAACCAAGACACTACATCACACCACTGTGGTTTGAAAAATTATTCAGGTTTGTAACTAGTTTGAAGCATCTTGATTGTAGCTGATATGGTGTGATTCAGTGTAGTTGTTCAATGTGAACAAGGAAGAGAATTATTTTGTCACCCCCATCTTCCTTCTGTTTCTGCTATGCGATTCAAACAGCTGAGTGACATGCCTTCGATCAGAGATGGCATGTAAAAATTTCAGACCCTGACAGTTGTAGAAATGCATGAGTGCTCATGAAAATGGAAAAAGACGACAAGATAGAAGTTAAGTGTTACAGCAGATGACTTTACGTGTATGCCATAGGTGTCAGTGTTATTTACACAGAAATAAATAAAAATATGCAGTGAAAAGTGCTTAATGTAATGAATCATTGAGTTTTAAATGTAAAAAAATACAAATTTATTGTTAGAATGATTAGAGATGTACATTTTTCATTTAAAAAAAGGAGTTTCAAGTGCTCTTTCTTTTATATAGGTTAAGAGGGAAGTAGGTACTCTGAACTGAAGGCCTGGCAAATAAAAGCTTTCCAGTAAATATTTTAAAAGTAGCTATAGACTATTCTTAGAAGATATTTCAGATGGTTTGATTTTACCTACGATTACCGGCTTGTGAATGGCTTATATCCCAAACGTATTTTCTGTAATAAATGCAGAACCATCAAATTCTCTACTGCTTTTTCATGAGTGAAGTCATGCTATGATGAAAAACTGGTACTGCTTTCTGATACTAAAGTGGTAATATTTTCTTGATATTGGGCATGCTAAAAGCCCAACTGAAAAGGCAAGTAACCACAGTATATTTTAATTAACATAGAAGTATATTAATTGCTTGAAATCAACATTGATTTTTGCTATTTTTCTTTTTTCTTTTTAACTGCAGTGACATTTTAAATCTCAATCAAAGATCCATTACAAGTGAAGATTATAACCAAAAGTGTTTAAGTGAAAATGGATGATTTGACATCCTAGGAGCAACAGCCTCCTCCAGACTTTGTGCTTATGCAGGCTGTGTATTTGACAGCGCTGAGAGCATGCTTCTTTAAAACTTGTAGATTAGTTATGGAGCTTTTTTAGATTGTCTTGTCACTTCTTCCACATTTAGAGAATTGTGTCCACAAAGGGCTTTTCATGTAATTGTTCTCTGTGATGGTGTTTCTTGTTCTTGTCCTAGAAGATCGGGAGGAATTTGGATTTCTTTTAAGGGAGCTTTCACATTTACTTTTCACAGAAGTCCTAGAGATTCTTGTGTGTATAAGGTTAGTGGTTAATGAGGATTTTTTTGAAGAGAGCAGTTTAAAAATAACAGGGGGGAAGGAGGATGACACACAGTGGTGGAGTTCTCGCTGGGATGGCCTAGGAGTGTAAGAGAGGTATGTAAAGAACTGTATTTTACTATATAACTTTTGTTTCTAGATGCATTTGGACAAGCTCAGAGAAGTTTTGGGATACATGAAAGTTCTTCAGCTTGTATGCATGAAATGTAGAGTGATTGGATTTTTAAACAGTTTGGTTTGGAAAAGTTCCATTTAGAACCACACCTTTTATGTTCCATAAGTCTGTAGCATAGGGACTGGATAGGAAAGTTCATCATTTCTAGACAGTGAGTTCATTCTGATGGAGTATTCTGGAGAGGTTGGATTTCTGCTTAAAATGTGGAAAAATTTCTAAAATCATATTGGAATATGTTTCAGTCACTGCTGCCTGGTCAGGAGATAGAGAGTCCTGCTTTTAATTCAGCTCAGGTGAGGGACCCAGTTAACAACCTATTGTATGTTACAAGTGAAATAGAGTTTCACACTGAAGGAAAAATGGACCTTGCATTTGCATTCCCAGTACTACTAAGGATGGATTTGTTCCCTCTAAAATCCGAAAGAAAACTGTTCTCAGTCTGTCATGTGTTAGTTGCTTTCCTCGGTTGTCACTTCTTATGTGGATTGTACTGCATTTTGTTGACATTCTTAGCATTTTTTTCTATACAAAACTGATGTTTTGGGCAAGTTCAGAAACTACTTGGTTGTTTTTTCTTTCTTTAATAGCACTTTACTTAAATTTTGGGTTCATTTGAGCTGTGAGTGATGGTTGGGTTCAACAATGGACAAAGCTTAAACTTCGGGTTAGTGCAGCTTCTTTTTGCCTTTTGTAATGATTTTTCAGTCCACTTTTTCAGAGTGACTGGTTTGTAATACTTGTGATTAAATTAGTTACACTTGTTCCATAGAAGCTATTTAAAACTTTGTTTACGATATAAATGAAAAGATTTGATAAATAGTAGAGATGAGGAGAAAGAAGGTATTTATTCTGTTACTTGGGGTGATGGATCTTAAATGCCAGCAGGTGGTCTGTTCAAAACTAATGGTACTAGTTGCTTTTAGTAAGCCATTGTGCAAAGTGAGGGCTCTGTTAATTGCCTTTCCTTACCAGCACAAACGATTAGTAGGAAGTAGTGTCTTTAGCAATGTAGGGTGGCATTACTGGAAACCTGTTACATGAAACTTTATGTCAAATATTTTTATTAGCCATCTGATATGTATATATAATTATAAAACTTGACATTCTGTGCAGATTCAACTCATTTCTCCTAATAGAACTAATCCCACCAGCGTTATTTTGCTGGCTTACAGGTTTTTGGCAATTGTTATTAATGTAGTAACACAGCTACAAATTTGGTTTTAAGTGAGCTGAGAAATCATTTAACTTTAAAATCAAGTTGATTAATTTTAAACACTCTTGCAAGCTTGTTTTTTGCAAATTCAGCACAATAGATTAGCATAAACACTAACGAACATTCAAAATCATTTATTCCAGTTAAAATCCATTCCAAATTTGGTAGGAGCAAAACGTTTTTTAAGCCTGCTTATTATGTGAAAAGACTCTCACTGCTATTCAGCAGTTAGGTGTATGCATGTTAGTCATACAAGTACACAAAAATTCAGCTAGATTCTCCAGTTGAAAGACAGCATCGAGAAAACAAATATTACAAATAGCATAAAGCATTCAATCTGTGTTTACAACGTTTAGCAGATAATTGTTATTAAATTCAGGCATAAAATTTTCAGTCAGTTTAAGTAAGCCAGAGATGGATGTCGTTAGGAGATTTACATACCATTAGCTCGCATCAATTGGTTAGCAGCCGAGCTCTGTGGTACAAGGCTAGTTAGATACATTATTTGTGATGCCAGGAGGCTGCAGGTCAAGGAGGTTTACTGGCTGCATGCTCGTTTCCTTTGCCTTTGAGATTACTTGATAAAATGAAGTGCATCACTGTGAACAATTGACCCTTTCGAACAATCCAGACTGGTCAGCAGTCTAAATCCACACTTTAAAGCCATCATTATAGCCTCAAACTTAAGAGTTTCCAGGGTGCAGACAAAGGTGTTGTCCTCCTTCAGTACCAGTCGTGTACCGTTTTCAGACTTTATGAAGTACTTGAATTGAATAATATTTGAAGATACCGAAAACTCCTCCGGAAATCCATCCAGCCTGCTTTTGGACACCAGTACAATTCTGGATTTTATTTTTGCAATGAAATCAGGAGCATTACAAAAGATTCTAAGTCCCTGTGAACGGTCGTGGCTGTCAGTTATTTCCAGGAAAGTAGTCTCTCGAGATGCTAGCTGTTCCTTCTCCCACCTCGATTTCACTGCATCCGAGAGTACCTTAAGCTGGAAAAAATCTGCTTCTTGTGCCAAAAGTTGATTTTCTCGAAACCCTTCTGGTAGAAGAAGTTCTCCATTTCGTAGGAAGTTCAGAATGTGTCTGAAAAGGAGTCCATCTCTGTCTATGAAGTAATGACCGTCTGCATCAAATGGGCACATTATTTTTCCATTTATGATCCCTTCCAGAAAAGAATCTGGATACTTGGTTAGTGTCTGTTTTTGTGTGATATATAGATAGCCACCGACATTCAGAGTAATCAGAGACGTTTTATAGTCCTTGTCTTGCTCAGAGCCTTCGGAGTTGCTGTGTTTTTCTTCGCATTCCTTTTCTCTTCTGTTTATTTTTCTCTCCATTATCAAAGCTGGGACAAAAAGCCAGCTATCTTGCTTTGTTCTTGTCAGCTTGCAAAGAGGTGGGGTTTTTTTTGTTTGTTTTTTAAAAAGCACCTTTATTCAGCTCCGGCACGATGTTGGAATGGAAATGCTGCTAGCATTGCTCCGACTGTCAGCTCGGGTTTGCAGTAGGTGGCGTATCAGCTGTGTATGCAGAGCGATATCAGGAATATGACTGTAAAGCAGAATTTGCATTTAACTGTATAAGGGAAGAAGGGTATAACTACTGTTTGTCTCTTTCTTTCCTTTAAGTCTAGAAGTTTACATAGTTTGGGGTGTTATTCATAGAAGTGCATACTACTATTCATACTGACACCTTATTTTTAATACTTTAAGAGGTATATGCACTATCAGCTGGCCAAATCATGTTTAGTGCTTATGGTGTTAAACATATAGCTTCATATATGTTTCAAAGATTTTGGTTTTCACAAAGCATCTTTTCACAGTTTTTTGGTACCAATTACAGTATCTGATGCATACAGCAGGACAACACCGAAAGGACAGGGATCCCTGTCTGTACAAGGGGGGTGTCGTCTACGGAGTGCATGCGGATGCATATTCCTCATGTATCGGACATTTGCGCAGTGGTAAGATGTTTTCACAGAACATACTCTGGAAGTGATGCTGAGGACTTGTTGGTCTGACTGTTTTAAGTTTGTGGTGAAAGCTTCCATCTGCAGTCATTGGGAGTATCCGCACAACAGAAGAACTGCAGCCTGATGAGGTTTTGCTTCTTGCCTTTCTCCGTGCCACAGATAAAAACTGTTTTAGAGAGATTTACTATTTATATCAGTGATTTTTTTAAGCCACCGAGGCTATCTAGCCTCAGTTTGTTCCTTCTCGATAGAAACAACTCGGCTGCCCTGTGGAACAAAGGGTTAGTGTGCCTACAGATAGCTCTTTGAACATCACATAACACTATAGCTTAGCAACACTTGGGTACGGGGAGGGGGGAAACGTCGGCAGAGCACATTTGAATCAAATGGCTGTCTTCCCTCCATGAATCTGTGCTTTGAGGCTTGCTCTCAGTTGCCTCTTAGGAAAAGGTTTCCCCTTTAAACCTTTGCAGCTTGGAGCAGGAAAAGGAAAGCAGGCGGGAGCTGCAGCATGCATTCCCCAGCACGGGCAGGAGCCAGCGCTTACCTCGGGCTGGACCTGGAGAGGAGGTCCCATCTTTTTCAAGATGTATTTTTCACTTTACAGGTAGATGTCTCCTGGTTTGCCTGATTAGCAGTGAAAAGTCAGGTTATTCTTCTGTGAATTCTTCTGCTTTATTGCTAAATATTTTATTCCCACTGCTCCCACTGTCTCTGAGGCTGTTTATTGATACTGTAGAGTCATCACTATGTTTTATTAATTGATAACTGAATCTAGTAGAAATAATTACACTTTTTTTTTTTTTTTTTACTCGCTGTTCTCCTTGCCAGGGTATCCCTAGCACTGATACGCTAAATTTTTCTGCCATTGTATGTGATAGATGAAGCAGATATTGTTCATTAGATTTGATTTATCAGGAATTAGTCATGGTTTTAATTTTAACTCTTTGATGCCATTGATCTGTTTAGCATAACTTCAGTCAAAGAGATTTCAACCAGTTTCTAGTTTCTAAACATTTGGACTTTTTTTCAAAATTAGCTCCTTTCACAGTTATTGAGTGAATAATGGAGAAAATGAAAGAGCCAATTTGTTTCAAGTATGATTTTGTTAAAAATTTTTTGCCATTACAGGAGACATACATTCAAATTTAGTTTATTGTCAAGTGATGGAAAATTCAGTTAATGTGCTTAGATCATGCGTAGCTACAGTGTTGAACCATCTTAGTGGCTGTTAAACCCTAAGAGAATGATTTTTGTGGTGCTTTCATTTTACACAGTGATCTTGAAATACTTAGAAGCTGAACTAGGAATGTCCTGGCACAAGTAAGTAAGGATTTCCAAGGAGAGCTGGGATTTGTAAAAGATAAGAAATTTTTCATGGCTAGCTAAGCTTTCTACATTTTAAGAGACAGCAGTTACAGAACAGTATCTGCTCATTCAGTTTTTCATGCTCATCATCTTCTGAATGTTCCAGCACTTGCAGTTTAAATTTTCAGCTTTCATGAACAAGTAAATACTCTCTGAAATATCAGGCAAGATCATTTTAGTGGTTTGTACAATAAAATATTCAAAATCGATTTGATGTGGAAAATATACTCTGTGGAGATCATGAATATTTGCATTTAAACCTTTGAGACTTGAAAAATGTAGAGCTGCTGTAAAATTTTCATCACCACAAGCCCATGTAACTTTACGTCACTGCAGCTGACAGTCATCTGTAACAGAAAACTAAAGCCTGGCACATCTCTGTGAAAATTTTCATCTTGCTGTGCCGTACTACAAGACAACTTTTCCAAAGAGCCCTCGTTCTTCCTGTGCACTTGGTGATACATATGGTATTGCAGTGCCTGTAGTTTTAGTGAGGTGGTTTCATATAGCTCACTGTTTTTTGATCGTGTAGCTATGCCTAGAGGAACTGGATTTCCTTTTTTTTGTCTTTTTGTCCATGCACTGGAAGATCATCCAAAAGTTCATTTTGGTAAGGGTATGCAAGTATTTCTTGCAATCCAGTTAGAGACTTTGACCATTCTTGGCTTCTGAGAGTCTTTGTGTTGTGCAACAGGCATGTGATGGGTGAGATGGGACCAGTGCATCCCAGATCATCTTGCTTCCCACTTGGATTGAGACAGAGCAACTTGCTGCTTTGTGCTCTCCCAGGCTGTGAGCGAACTGCCTCTGTTTCTGCCCTGTACAGCTGAAGTGTCCTGTTTGCCAATGTTGGTAGCTGGCAATCCTGAAGTGACTGCTGCTTCACTTCAAATTATTAGTGTCACCTGTTTGCTGGGATTGTCCATTCAAGGGAGGAATCCAAGCACTGGAATCCAGCAATTGCAAGGATATTATTTCCATTCCACATTATGTTAGAAAATATACTAAGCACTCTCTCTTGCACACACTTAAGAGTGGCTGTAGGAGAAGTACTCCATTTCCAAGTTACTCATCCTTTGGGCTGTACCAGGAGGGCAATCCATGGAGCTTTATAGTTTCTTCTCAGTCAGACAAGCTGTCCTGGGGACAGTGAAAAGGCAGTGCTGGTGTTTATCAACTACACAGGAAAATAAATCCAAGGAGGAGGGGGCTAGGCATCTGCCCCTCATTTAGTCCTACATGTTTCCTTTTGGAAAATAACCTTACTCCTCCTCAACTTCTATCCTCCTCCTGAAACCTCCTGGTCTGGAAGCTTGAGCACACCATGGAGATGAGGATTCAGAACTGGAGCACACTACAGAAAAGTTGATGCTTTGCCTAGGGTTCAGCTTACTCATGTGTCTGACCAGCATCAGCTTCACTGAGAGTCTGCTGTCAGTGAAAATGACCTGGATACAGAAAACACCTTCTTTTATTTATTACAGTACAAAAGGATTTGAGGAGAAGTCTCAGCTGTAAGAGGTAGAGAATTTTTGAAGTGTATTAGGAAGCCATGCTAATGAAATCTGTTTGGGTTATTGAGGCAATCTGCTAGTCATTTAATGTCGTAACACAGAAAATTGTCCAGGTTGTTGGACAAATAAACCATTCAATAGTTAATATCTCACAGTTTTAGTAGCATAGGCATTCTCATTCCAATAATAACTCCAGGATGTTGATTAATAGCTACTGAAGACAAGCTTTACATGCTAATTGAAATTGAAGATTTTCAAAACAAGTCTGAACATTTTGTGTTCAAGAGTTTTAAAAGAGCTATCTAAGAAACTCTATCAACAGTTGCTGTTGATATTTTTAATAATTTTTGAGCACTGCAGTTCTGCAAGACTGAAAAAGCAAATGCTGTGCCAGTATTTGAATGATATGTGCCGGGTATTAAAAATGAAAAGGGACTGTACAATAAAATGTCTGGCTTGGAAGTCAATCAGTTAAAAATTAAGGGAGTGTAATATAATACTAATCATGTGGGTGGAGGGGAAAATGGATTGTGCCAAATTTTTTTCCTTTTTTTTTAATTACAATTTGTTCAGCAAAGGAGGTAATGCCTATTTTCTGTTAAATCTCCAAGTATGTCCCATTTGTCTTCTTGAGTTAGAATATATACTGTATTAGGTTCTCTCTCATTTAACTATACAATAATTATTTGCCAGGTTGCAAACTTGCAAATATTAAGCAGAGAATTACCACTAAAATGTTGCTGTGATTTGGTTTGTGACCCTGTTTATTTTTAATCAGTGATCAAGAAGGAGATAGTTACTGATGAAGTTTGGAGATGATACAGACTAAAAATGTAACTAATAAAGAGGTATATTGCTGATGCAGAACCATTGAGATAGTTGGTTAGGATAACATTTTAATAAGGCCAAATATGAAGTTTATACGCCTAGGAATATACTGTAGGCGGGGCTTGCAGTACATATGTTTGCAGGAGGGGTAGGGCAGAGGCTCTGCCCTGCGTATAACACGTCATTGACAACTGAACATGAGGTCATCGTTCTGTGCAGTGGTCAGTAAAACAAATGTACTGTGTATCTGTGGATGCCTAATAAGGGACTGCCAAGTGAAGACTGGACAATCCTGTTCTCTAGCTGCATAGCTACCAGGGAGGAGCGATGTGAGAAGGGCACCAACTTTGAGGGGCACCACTGCCCTTTGAATGGAAGAGAGGTGCCACAAAACGCCTCTGATCTGGAAGAGTAGAGCTGAGGTCTAGTGTAGCACGGCACTGCTCCTTGTCCAGCCATCCCATGCAATAGCCTGGGAAGCTACATAGAAGTATAAGTGGGGCAGCAGGAACTACTGGGGCTTCTGGCTTGGATGCTGGGAAGCAACAGCCCAACTTGGACAACTGCTGAGGTGCTGGAGGCACACGTACCCATAGCTTGTCCTTAATGTACTTTCTTCCACTTTTTCCTGCTGCCTGGGAATCGTGCATCCTGAGGCAGGTTTTCATCTCTTCCTTCCCTGGCACCTCTCACAAAGAGCAGGAGCTGGTAAACTCCAGATCCTGTCCCACACACCATCAAGTCTGTGAGGCCCACAATACAAGAGAGACATTGATGAACTGAACTTTCTCATGCTAATAAGAATGATTAAGAAGCTGAAAAATAGGCCTAGTGGAAGATTCAAGAAAACATGATTTATTTTTATTACACTTGATAAAGGTGGAGAGTACGTTAGAGCTTGGATGGGCAGAAATGCTTTCATAGCAAGCTCCTCAACTTAGCAGTCAATGTTCTAACAAGACCCAATGGCTGCAAATGGTTGCTGGGTGCGCTCAGACTAGAAAACTAATGTATTAAAATCTCCAAGCCAGTCCATCTCTCTCAAAAAAAAACAACCAACCAAACAAAAACAACCAAAAAAACTACACCCTCCCAAAAAAACCCAACCCCTCTAAGACCATCTTCTGCACAATTCAAATGAATTTCCCCAGTGCGTGTTTATTAAGATTGCCTTAAGCATTTTAACCACATTCTGTTCATTTGGTGGTGATTGTCAGCAGGATTTGAAGCTGAAATTGGCATCTTACTGAAGGAGTCAACAGTTGAAATTCCTTGATGAATTGGCACTGGGTTATTCAGGCAGGGAGGTCGGGGTGAGCATGCATTTGGCAACTAATGATGAAGCTATGGGTTATGTAGACCAGCCTGTCTGGAGCTGCACTCATGGTGTACTTGTACCTGCCGCTCTACATAGGGCAACTGAGAGTGTAAGACACTTGGGAAAATGTCTATTTTCCCTTCTAATCACTGGTCTTAGCTAGTCTTCCAGACCTGTTATCTTGTACTATCTGCTTTATTTTGTGTCGCTGTTTTTAATGGAGAATTGCCACTTTCATGCCTTATTCATCCTTTGGCTTCTAGGCTGATGTGACTATCAAGACAGACGTGTAGCACTTTGGATGTCTTTTCATTACAGATCTGGTCCTGCAACAAGTGAAGACAGACCCAATTCTCTGATCTTGAGTTTGTTGAATGAGGGCGAATTAGGCTAGGAAGGGAGTGAAAACTGTATTCTCCCAGTACAGTCTGCAATCTGGAGATTTGCATGCATCTTTGCAGATTTATTCTGCAAGACTCTCTGGATGTGTTAAAATCCCCAAGAGAGTTCAGGAAAAGTGGGACATAAACCTTGGCTTTTGGACAGTGAATGAGCTTTGACAGGAGAATAGCTTAGTTGCAAAGCAGTGTGTTTGGAGGCTGTGGACAGCCTTGTACTGTGAAGCAACTGGAACATTAAAAGCCAAATCCGAATCAGTGGTAATTAAAAGAAGGTATTAGCCAAGACATCAAAGATGAGATATTACTAAGGATAAGCATGTTTAATTGGCAGGTTCATATCCTAAATAGTTCATGTGGGGGAGCTATCTGGTTCACTGATCCTGATTCTTAAAACTTAAGAATAATTTGAAAATTGTGCAACATGCAGAGAGATTAATAGTGGCACGTCAGTGTTCAGGCAGCTGGGCTGGATGGCTTAGATGAATACAGGCTGGCTAGTTTTGAACCTGTACCATAGAAACTAGTGGAAAAATTGTCATGGAGTTCAAGAGGTAGGAAAGATCAGAAATAAAATGAATGCTAGCAAACATGGCTTTATGTAAGGCTTTTCTGGTCAAACAAACCTAATTTTGTTTATTTTGGAGATTGTGAGTTTGATAAAGTAACAGCATGTTTGTAGCCTGCTTAGCATCTCGTATTGCGCATTATTTAGAAACTTGTGACATTCTAATTTATGTCTAAAAAAAAAAAAAAAAGAATAGCAAGCACAGAACAAGATTAAAAACTGGCTGATAGTTATTAGAAAGTAATTATCAGTAGGAAGCTACTTGGGTTGTAGTTTCAAGGGCCTCCTCTAGTATTAGGAAGAGGGACAGAAGTAAATGAGAATCACTGCTTAAAAAATGTGTTGTGATTGACCCAAATGCTGGTCAGACAGTGAATAACTACGACAGGACTGTCATGGTGTGACTGGTATCACTTAATTCACAGAATCTGTTTGAAGACAATCCATTTTAACCAAGTCAGAGGCAATTATATACCTAGGAGCAGGGAATGTGGAGCACATAGGTAGAATGTGAGGCTTGGAAAAGACTCAAAATAGATGTATTAGTGATATAATAGCCAGTCAGCTCCATCAACCCGCAAAGCTTGATTTTTAGAGTCAAGTTGATCTTAACCCAGTTTCAGCCATCTAAACATGAAGCACAGTCATGGGACACAGACACGCACCTCCAAAAAAATAAAAAAACCACCCAACTAAAACAAAACAAAAAAACAAAACCACAAAAAGCCCACCAGACAGGGGAGATCATTGAATCCTTAAGGAGATGGGACCAATTTTCTTGGGAGGGAAGATCAGGTTTGTGATCA
>VZTL01066198.1:68470-82408 GCA_013400535.1 Scopus umbretta | reverse complement strand
CATCGTGATGATCAGGGGCACACAACTGGATGTTTCCCCCTCACCCCCTGTCACCGCCTCGCAGCACAACACTTCTAGGGGAAAAGGGTGCCGTTCCCGCCACACTTGATGCACTGGAGGGAGCGATGACTGGTTAAAAATAAATTTGGGAGCAGATGGCGAGGCAGATTATCGTTCATCCTAGGGCGATGATGATGATGTGCCAGCTAACTGCTGGTTGTCTATCAGAATTAATCAGGAGCTGTTGTGGCACATGATCAGTGAAGCCACTGCTCCCCCTGGGAAAAGGGAAGGAAGAGCAGAGAAGCAGCTCTGTAAAATGAGTTAGTGGAGAAGTACTTGATTTTGAGGATATGAGAAGTTTCTGATGGAGAAAAGACTATATAAAAAGATAAACAGGGATGTTTTTAGGGGTTTGGGTGGGTTTTTTTTAATGTATTCACACTCTCATAGATATCTGCAAGTATGCCCAGCTCCTAAAAAGCAACTGGGAAAAACTTGGTCGCTTTCTTCCTGATTTTTTTCTCAGTGAAATTGTAGGCCATCAGAAATAAAAACATTGAAGAGGTTTATAGGACCTTTATGACCATTAACTATATGGATATTATGAAACATTATCCATGGATGCGCCTGGTTTGGATTTGTGGTCTGTGTCAGAGGAAAGGACTTGACGCTTGCTGTGCTCAAAACACTTCGCAAACGTTAATTCTTCATGCACTCACAAGATAGACGAGGCAAAAGCTGACTCAACCCATTGAGCTGAAAGGCAGTGTCAGAGGTAGAACTCCAGAGTTTTGATGCTTTAGCAATCTGAAGGGTGGTTTATGCGTGTTACCTTTGTTATTTTTTTTCCATTTGACTAAAAAGGTTGATGAATGGTGTGAGAATTAACATGTTTTGTTTGGTCAAATTAAGAAATAAAATAGGGAGTACATTTTTGGTTACTGTTTTGTAATGGAAATCAACGGTAAACTTCTATGACTTAGTTGACTTAGATAAACTGTCAATCTATTTCATCAGCCTAGTGACATTCATTAAACTAAATTTCTTGGTTTGTGTCTTCAGCTTCTATTGTCCAGGCTATCTGTCATGCCATCTCCTCTCAGTGTACATCCAGTCTGATGTCCAAAGATACATTTTGCTGGGGTGTAACTTCTGCAAAACTTACGGTTTTGCTTTGGAAGACATTTCAGGTGATACATTAAATACTTCTTATCTAAGACTGTCAGGTCTGTACAGTCTACCTTAAATGGCACATTCTCCACAAACATACATACGTTATAAAATACAGACGATGGGATGAAATTTGCTATTTCTTCACATTTTTTAACTGCTTTTCTTTTCTTTTGTACTTTCTTTTTAAATGGTAGTGGTGTTTTAGGTTGTTAAAGAGGTATTTCCTATGCAAAAATAATCTGAGGGCTCTATGTAACAGTGAGTGGAAGACAAGGCAAGGCTGAATTAAGCTTCTTCAGCTCTTTATTTTTCAGGTGATCTCATCTGAGATGTTAGCAGTAAGAAGAAATTAACTGAAAGCAGAAATAAGATAGAATGGCATAAAGAGAGGTGGTACCTCTGGGCTCCCAGAATGTGCAGATGTCAGGGAGGCTTCTTATTGCTTTTTCTGGCATTAATATAAGCTTTATCAATCTCTCTCTCTTAACGGTTCCATGAGTGAGATGACAAATCACTAGCGGGTTATCTGCAACAACAGTAATCTTTGGGTCAGAAACACTGTTAAAACGCTCCTGATACTAATAAGTCCTTTTCTCTTGCTGGTGTTGCAAATAATGAGACTGGAAATAAATTACTAGCTTATTTCTTGTTATGCATAGGTCAGGCTGAACTGGAAAACTAGTCTTTCTGGCTTTGTTTCTGATCAATTCTCCTGTGTGCCACTGCAGGAAGATCACACTCTTAGTATTTTGCATCTCTAGCACCTAAAATGTCCTGTTTAAAAAAAATAAGTAATAAGTGAAATAATCTCAGGAACCAGTTTATTTCATTGTCCTTGCCCATCCAAACTGCTTCTTTTCCCATGCAAGTTACTGGAGTGAGAGGAGAGTTTAAAGAAAGTTAGGTGCACATGGGATGGCTTGCTCTTTAAATCTTAAGTGGTTGGATGCTGGTAAGACAGGGTTATGTACAAACTCTGCGGTGCTGCGGAGGTGCCTGGCTCCATCGATGAGCATTACTCAGTTTTACCAAGAAACCTGTGATGAGAGACTGCAGTACGGAAGGCAAAAATTGCCCTTAGCTGTAGAAGATATTTTTCCTCTAAGACGAGCAGTAATTGAAAACTGCCCCTCCTTTCCAAGCAGGCAGTAGAGGTGAGAGTAGTGGGAATTTGGTTTTTGAAGAGTTTTTAGCAGGAGTCTTGTTTTGTAACGTGTGCCTCTGGCACTTGCGACTGTCTCACTAGGCCATGCTGTCATTATAGTCCCTCTTACCTATGTAGGGCCATGTGGTTCCCATTACACCAGTCAAAAGAAAGGGGTTAGAAAAGGTCGTTCTCTGGGAAGGTAAAAAATAAATCTCCCCCATTGCTTCCTTCTCTGAGGCAGCATGGGAAGGAGCTCCCCAGATCTCAGTCCCGGCTTCACAAGAGATCCTGCCCAGTATCGTGGGAAAGGATTTGAGCAGCCTCAGCAGTTTCTCCTGGATGTTTTGCCTGGTGCCCTGTTACTCCCCCCCTAATTTCTTTCTCCAACGTTTTTGTAGGCTTAGTGTATGTTAGCTTCCCCTTCTGTTCCAGGTTACCCGGCATCTGTGCGATTCTGCCACTTAGAAACTGCCAGCTTTTTTCTTTCCACGGCAATTCTGGCACCTTCCCACAGTTCGGAGCTCAGCTCAGTCCCGGGGAGCTTCTCTTTCCATTTGCTCTCTTTTCCACTTAATGAGAAAATCGGGTCCTTCTTGTCTCAGCCACGAAGCGCTGCCCAAGCTTTCAGTGCCGCTCCCATCACTAATGGCTCCATATGGACAGAGAGGGGAAAGAGGACGGTCAGGCACTGAGTGCATCATCTTTGGAGGAAGCTTTGCCATCGCAGTTCTTCGGACTTCTCTTCGCTCCCTTCTGCCGGCTCTGGCCACAGCGCTGAGCACCAGGTTATGTACAGGGGCTCCTGAAGGTGGGATCTGGCTCGGCTGTAATCCTTTCCCAGCCATGAGAGGTGGCCCTTCATGCAGCATTACTTGGAGCGGTTTGGGATGTGTCATTTGGGCATGCCCGGTTTTCACAAGGATGGGGGGAAAGAGACTTCTTTGAGAGTAAAGAAGAAAGAACTTATGCATGAAGGCGTTTTTAAAAGGCATAGTGTTAAGGAGAGAAGAGAACAGGGGGTGGCATGACTATACAGAAGAACATCTAAAGGTACAAAAAAGAATAAATCGATATTCCAGTTTTCTTGATGGTAGGTAACAAGTGAGGCTTCATGTGGTAAAATGTGAGAAATATGAAAAGAATCAATAGATTTATAAAAATACTGCATAAGGCAGCAGTTAAAAGGTCGGACTTCAGGCAAAGGGTATGTGCATGAGTCTTAGGAAGGGATCTATTGCCTTTTGTATAGCTGAGAATACACATTTAATTGAGTAGAAAATGGTAGCTTGCATCATCCTCCGTATTCCCAACAAAAAGTGAATTGCAAAAGAAGTCAACTGGAGAGCAATACCTATTCTTATCACATACTGTTGTATATTTTTGCAGTCCTAGGGCACCTTTCAAAAACTGCAGGCTAGGAGCATGATCTCTTACACCCGGAAATAGCTGGCAAGTGTTGCCCGTGAGCTATTCCAGACCTTCAGGAAGGAGGATAACACGACATCTGTTCTGATAATAGACCGTCTTTGTTCTTAAGTACCCAGCATCTGAAAAACCTGCTTTGCTCATGGTGAAGGGCTTCCAAAGCCTCTCAGAAAACAAAAAGGGAAAAGTAGACTGAAGAACTTCTTGTCCTCTTGGTGTTGGCCTATTGTGCGATGCCATTGAAAATAAGACTGGAAACAACACCCTGGCTTGGAGCTCACTGCCTTGCTTCCTCTTTATTGCTGTTGCCAGCTGCTGCCATCCTAAAGCCTGCCACTGCTTGAAGCACCGGTTTGGAAACACACGCTTCTGACATTGGCCCTGTTAGCCTTTCAAATACTGCCTTGGGACGATGGTTTAAGGATTTCGTTCTTGCTCTTTGTTCTTAAATAGATTTCTTGTGTGTACATGAGCAGATTTGCATGAAATGCAAAGTCTCAGCATCCATGGCATGTTCCTTTGGGTACCCTTCTTTTTAACTGGAGTTCATTATAATGATGAGAAAATGACATTTTTTCATTTTTTTATTAATCTGTATTGTTCTCTGTTGGCGGCCCTAGTAGCTTCGTGGAGAAAGCTCATGCAGTAGGGAATTTTTCTTGCCACACGTTAAGAGAATTTGAAAGTAAAGCGTTTCAGTTGTTTCTGAGCTGCCTTCTGTTGACTTTGAAGCCCTTTTTGACTACAAGTAGCATAGTAGGTGTGCCAGAGTTGTAAATATCTCTCCTCAGGGAATCTGTTGTATGTTACTAAGGGGATTTGGTAGTCACAGCAAACATGGAAGGGTAGATCTCGCCCAGAAAATCAGAAATGCTGGTGTAGTTTAACAAATGGATCTCAGGCATGGGAGGTATCTCAAGTTTGCCATTGCCTGAAAGAGGGGCATCTGGAGTGAGTCTCTGAACGCTTTTTCTACTTGTGTTTCTCTGTCTCTAAATGCTTGGGACTTTCAGGGAAGAAAAATGCTGTTTTATGTATTCAAAGGTGTTGCCAGGGGTGTCTTATCTCAGCAATTCTTACTTTTATTGTTAACAGCGGCGTTCATTTTGTGCCGAGAGGGTCCAGAACAAGTGCTGGACACTGTTCTTGGCCATCTGTAATAACATTCCAGCACCACCATTTTTCCAAATTATGCCTAGGATAATGTAACTGCCTGAGTAAAATCCGCTCTTGCAGCTTAACAGAGACCTTCTGTTTCCAGAACTGCCAGTCCCTCAATTTTTATACATTTGCACACTGCTCTGAGGGAGAATAAATAATACATGAACATATGCACTGGCTAAGTGAATTTCCTTCTGATTATAGTGAGACATAGCGATGGTTAATGGCAATTATAAAATACATTTCTTTCACCTTTTGCTAATCATGCTGTGTGGTTAAGAGTGTGTCTTTATCTCTTTTTGGTTATGTTGCCATCTTGGTTTTATTTTTTGAACAAATTGTTTTGATCATTTTTCGTATGTTGGCAAGTTGCAGTTTTGAACCCTCTTGAACACATTTCTGACAGACTTACCTCATCTGAATCAGAAATAGTGCTACTGCATAAGTGCCCTTAAATGCTGTGTCTGCTACATCTATATTACAATAATAGAAGCTTTGAAAAGAAAACTCATTGACATTAATCCCAAATGAAATGTTTACTTTCTGTTTAATACCTGGTGGGCAATTCAATACTCTGAATCTATATTAAACAAGAAAAATGTTTAAGAAGCATTATTAAGGATCAAAATCGGGTACTCAAAAGTCAGAGCTATGTTGTACACATGTTATGAAATGGTGTTGAATTGTGTGATCAAATACTGATTTTTGCACTTACTGAATTCATAGAGTAAATCCTTTTTGAAGGCTCTTTTGGAGGGTAGAAATATATAAGATTCCTTCCCAAACCTGTTACACAGGTAGGCTGGACAGTTGAATGCTTCTGCTGAACTGTATTTTATCCTCCTGCCTCCAGTGTAGAGTCCCATATCATATTGAACAGGTGAGTGAAAACATGTTGTTTGCAGGTGAATGATCCTTGCTTGTTCTCTAATTCACAGAAAACTGTCTTAAAACTTTCTGGTCTGATACTGAGAAGTGTCGATCTCAAAGCTGTTGACTCGGTAGGCTTTGTACTAGAACAGGGAGAAACTGGGTCTAGATTTGGGGCATATAAAATTAAAAGGATTTTTTTTTTCCTTCATTTTAGGTTCTCGGTCTCATTTGTAAACTGTCGATAATACAACTTTCTTAGGAATTCAGATACCATAGAAAAATTCATAAAGGGATTAAAATCTCTCTTCAGGTAACAGTATTAGTTACCTTATGTGTTCCTAGCCCCATTTCTAGCTGAACTGCTGCGCTTGACACTTTATAAATGCACACTCCACATGCTTCCTCGCTCATCTGAGGCAGAATTGCGATATAAAAGATGTTTAGCAAATTTCAGTCTAAGATCTGATAATAGGATGCGTCAGGTGGCCTTTAGTTTTGGCTGTTGCTATCCTTCCTGCCCGTAATCTTAATTGTGTGTACCTGATGGTACGTCTTCGGGGAAGGCAGAGAGGGATAGAGGTGATGCTGTACTGCCTTAGCCAGTTACGAAGAGAGCTGTCAGTTCTGGGGGCAGAGTGCTGTATTGAGCAGCCCACATTCACGTCTGCTCAGGCCTCATCTGGCGAGTGTCACGATTTGGTTGCAGTGCCGTTCGTAGGGGTGCCGTGAACTTGGCTTCAAGCTACAGCCACTGCACTGACCATCTCCCCTGGACAGCGTTGTCCTCTGCACTCTTCAGTTCTCTGCTTTCAGATATCACCAGCGTGTTCTGGGTTTGCTCTGTCGCCATCTCTGCCCAGTGTTATGCGTCTCAGTCGCAGTATCCTCTCTGTAGGTAGAAATTTTGAAGTGAGCCTTTTCAGACTGCTGGGATGAAGCATTTTGGATTTCAGTGGCAAAGCTGGATGTTTTATTCCAGAAGTGGGGTTAGCAAATCTTCCCAAAATGCTGACATTTCCTACACATGGTCCAGTGTTCTTACACCGTAAGAAGCTCTGACAACAGTATCTCCTCTGGACTATCCCAAACAGGAGTAATATAAAACCATGCACTTTCTCTCTCATGTTTCAAGATAAGAGTACTGCAGTCAGCCCTGGCCTGTGGAGTGTCCTCAAGAGCTTGAGATCCAGTGGACCATGAAACCTGTCTCAGAAAGATGAGATGTGGCATTAGATTTTATGTAACACACTGTGCTCTGTAATTGGCTTTTTTAATGCATGTACGGAAACACTGAATTACTTCCAAGAGAGAATGGTATCGCTGTGGTGTTCAGGAGACAGATTTTGTTGGTGGGTTTCTCTATTTTTTGCCTAAACCAACTGGGTTTTTGGAAGTCAAATGTGAATGCAAAGGTACTTGGGACTATAGGCCTCCAGTACAGGGAGAAAAGAGAGATGGGTACAGGGAAGGCTACCCGATAAAATCGACAGGAGACTCATTTTTCTTTGGGGCAGGAGCGTGTTTCCTACTCAGACACACCAGGTTGCTTTCTTGTTGAGATGATAAGGACAGTTTAATGAGGGCTGAGAAGTCTCTTTAAGTCTGGGAATCACTAAAGATCAACAGCTCCTACAGTCTAATCTGCATTATCATTAATCCAGTTAACAATCCTGTTTTAACAATTAGCTCTGTTACTAGCTCAGTCCATTAAGGTCATTAACACTCTCTTTGCTTCAATTTAACCCCTCAGGTTGCTACTTCTAGTTGGTGAGTATCCTCATATCCTAATGTAGAGTATGTTATGGTAACTGATGATCCAGGTCTGTTGTAGCCACTCAGCCTACGATCTGTGTCTTTAATGATTCAGGAGAGAAATGCCCTTAGGTGCTGTCGTAAACAGTCCTCTAAATCTTGAAAATCAATGAGAAATGAAAGGAAGTTAATTACAATTTGTACTGACAGCGCTGTCTATTACTTAGGTTGCTAAGTATTTCCATTACATGAGCTTGGATCGTTTGCGGAGGGCAGGCATAGGAATTGCTCTGTGTTTTTTGTTCTGTTCAAAACTTTGTCAAACACTTTATGCTGAGTTTTCCCCATTCTACACATCCAACTAAGTTTAAATTGCTTAGGAAAATTTAATCAAAAAACAGTTTGGCTGCTTTGAAGAATGGGTTGATGGAAAATGGAAGAGGAGGCTGGAGAAATGCATATTCCTTTGCCTGTGTTGTATTGTTCTGAATGACAGATTGTGCTGTGAAAAGATATTCCATCTCTCTGGCTTGAAACAGGAAATTAATCTGCTGACCGGGGCTCAAATTAAGAAGCAGAATTAGCTAATCGGAGAGCGTGGGGCAGAGAGGCGCAGGAGTGGGGAGAGGCTGAGATTGGAGCAAGCAGCCCGGGAATAGAAGGATGGACAGGGAAGCCTGAGAAGCGAGAGAAGCCCAGGCTGAGGAGGCAGGACTAGATAGACCAGGACTTGCTGGCAAGGAGAACAGGATCATCAGAGTGGGGAGAAGCCAGGAACTGGGGTGGGAGCAGATGGGAAGAGATGGGTAGGAAACCTCAGGTTTTGGGCTAGCAGGTAGGATAGCAGGTTGCTACAAAGCACAACTCTTCCAAGAAGCTAGAGCGGGACCCAGGGTGTTTCTTTCTCATCCTCCCATCCTCCCAGCAAGCTGGCAAGGCATCCTGCTCCCCCTGCAGCTGATCCGCGTAACACTAGCAGGTTGTCATCTTCTCTGTTATTTCAGTCAAATGGTGGAGGCCTGTGCGGAACTGAGGGCTCCAGGTCTGCAGATTAACCAGATGGCTGTCGGCACAGCATTACATGGAGGGAGGCATTTGTCCGGCTTCCTGTTGGTAGGAACCTAGGAAACTCCTGTCCTTTCCTCAAATTCTTAATACTCTTTTTTTTAACATCAAATGAAGTACTCGGGATTAGAGAATATTGAAATTAAAGTTGCTTATACATCCCGGAACTTTCTCTCTACCACATAAATTTTTCCCCCCACAAAACATACGCTTTGCTCAGTAACAGAGATGAGCTGTGTGCTAATAATGCACTTTTTGTCTGGCTTGCTGCAGAAGAAGGAAAAACGTGCAGTGTGAGAGTCAGGGAAATACTTGAAGAAAATGGGTGTAGTTAGCCACAGGAACATGGTCTGATCCTGCAGGCCAGCTGATTTTCTGTATGGCATTGGACTAGTCATTTTGAGCTAAACTTTTCAAAGGCTATCATTAGCTGTTGTACCTAGTTCGAGATGCCCAATTCTAGAGCCTGGAAGAAGATTGGTAAAAGTACTGCACGTTCTTTGCTGAAACAGAAGTTTCAGAAAAGCATTTCGTAGGCATCTCGATTCAAGTATTGCTCAAATCAGCAGATACTTCTGAAATTGTGCCATCTGTGCCTTAGCTCACTCTCCGTGTAGTGGTAATAATGCTACTTCTAAAAGAAGGTTGTGGGAGATTTTGAAAATAAATTAGCTTAATGTTTGGTGATGCAGTCAAGAATAAAGAATTGCATGAGGATGAAGGTTGGAGGAATAAAAAGGAGCTGAAAGATTGTAGTATAAAGTACAGTGTCATGCACCTAGCATCTAATGCAAATGCCTCCTATAAACACGGAACTCATCAACTGGAAGCTACAAAGGAGGAATAAAGGTCTGGGAGCATTGCTAGATCTTGTGATAATTGAGGCAGTACTTTCATGATCTTAAAAGATCACTGTGATCTTAAAAGGTCTCAGTGGCTATCAGGGAAGCACTAATGCCATTGGGCTTTTGGGAGGACACTTCTGGACACTTGTATATACTTCCAGCTTTACAGCAGAAAGATGAGAGCAAACTGGAGAAAATGCCCAGTGAGGCTGATAGCATGGTCGGAGCAATAAGTGGCCAGTTTTAAAAGGCAAACAAAAACGTGTGGGTTATTGAGCTTTGGAAAATGAAGATGGAGGGATGAGTAAGAAAGCAGTTTGTAAATATACTTGAAGGATTAACAGCAAAATGGATGCTAGCTGAGCTGAGGTACAGTTCTTGGCACAAGAGTAAATATGTTTGAAAGTAATGGGAATAAGTTTATGTTGAAAATTAAATAGTTTGTAACTACCAGAGTAGTGAGAGTCTGGAGCAGTATCCGAAAGGACAGACTGGAAGGAAGCCCTTGTTGGGCTGCAGATGAGTCTTGAGCCCTTTGAGAAGGGTGTGAGTAGGACCTGGGCTGAGACTCAGGAGGCTGTAGCCAGTTAAATGTGTTAATTACAGCAGATGCAGCATGCACGCTTGGACATCATGCATGCAATGCACATGGGCAGTTGACCTTTTCCTTCTCTCCAGTGAAATCAAGTCATTAAGAATTGTCTCTAAATATTCTGGCCCTATGCTTCAGAGCTTGAGCTGCTTTAGTCTCAGTATGCCCTGGGGATCCAGATTACCAGTGTATCTGCCCTAGAGAGCCTGGGAGCAGATAAGGAGATCTCTTTCAGATGGCTGGTTTTTAAGGTGCAGCAAGAGAGGCCTATCGAGTGCCCGAGCACGTGTGAAAAGGAGGGGATGTATGCACTCTCTATGAGCATTTCCGAGATGCAGGAAAGCCTCATGTCTGTTCACTCCAGGATGTCTATTTGTCCTCATTTATGCAATGTATTTGAATGGAAAACTGTCAGCTGAAGGAAGAAATACATTGTTGGAGTGGGAATGTTGCCATTCTCAGCCTTTCGACGGCCTCCACGTTTGTCACATGCAATTCCTATCTGTAAGGAACATGTGTCACTGCTGATGTGATGTGCCATGTCATAAAAGCTCTGGTGACATTTTGTGACCTCTTAAAGTCTAATGAAAGAGGTTTGCAACACATAAATGCCATCTGCTGTGGCAAAGCAACTTCCCAGTTCTCTAATCGCATATGCCTCTTGTGAAATGCTGCATCACCTCGAAAAAAATCAGCATATTAATGGAGGAAGCTTGTCATTTCACTCATTCCCAGATTCTTTACATAATTCATCTATTAACTTCTTTTTTTTGCTTATTAAGAACCCTGAGGGGTGGAAGTTGCAGCAAATCCATGATAGCTTTAGGAGTTACGTTTCATTAGAGCTGTATTTACTTTCTGATTTTTTGGTACTCTGAATTGGAACCATTCTCCCTGTGGTCCTAATCTTTTGCAAATACTTACAGGGTTCACAGATGGAAGCGTGAAAAGTTGGAGCTGTCTCAGGAACACGTAACCGGACTTTTGTGGATTGTAAAAAGGGGAGAGTTTTCCGTATTAACCTGTGCTTATTCACTTTCTCCATTATGGGAACTGTGATGTGCTAATTATTTTAAATTGATTTAAACTCGTTTGCTAATTTGTCACACCGATAGTCTCAGAGTTGGGATAAGGAGACCAACTTTGGCTTCAATTTTTGCCAGGCTGACAGCTTATGTAATATACAATTTTTGAATCAGTAGGGGCAATTTTTACAGCCTGAAAAAAAAAGCAGAGTGTTTCATGCCTGGATGGGAGAGGACTTCATCCACTTACCCTTTGCTGTGGATACTGCTGTTGTTGGGTTCTTTTAAATGTAGATAAGACAAACTTTCTAAAGAGAGAGTTTATTGCAGGAAATGTGTACATATTACAGGCCACATATACAACACTTGCATTAATTTATGAGTAACGATGAGCAAAAGCTACTTCAGATGGTGCCGAGGTAGAAAACTGTGTCTCTGCAGACTGTGGTGAGAGGCAACAGATCTACCTCCTGTCATAAACGGCGCTTTTCTGTGTTTTCCAAGAAATGTGCAAGCATTGTCTAGGCCTCACAGCCATCAGTGAAGAAGTTAGGTCTGTTTTTATCGCTGTCTTACAGGCAGAGAAAGAGGTGCACTGAAAAATGAAGTGGCAAGACTAGCAAATCGGTGTGAGCAGCAAAACAAGATACCAGAAGCCCTGGCTTGCCAGCCTGTCTCATTACATCACGCCCGTGTGCCCTGGGCAAACCCCGTTCTTTCAACTGTGTTTGTATATAGCATCCGTGGTAGTATCAGTATCGAAGCCTGCTATAGTCCTGATTTTTAGACATAAGCGTATAATTTCCCTGATCTGAGCTATCCTCAGGCTCCCTGTTAGTAAAAAGATCTTTTCCTCTCTTCATTGGGGTACTGAGAGGTGATGCTAGATGTGTATAGGTGTCACAGAACAGATAAATTAAAAAAATCACACAGGGACAAGAGAAATCGAGAAGCCTGTGAGCATCGCTCTGGATGTAAGTGTTCTGAGGAGGCAGAGGTACGTTCTCAGCCCAGCACTTGCAAGGATAAGTCATTACACTGTGCTGCTCCCCTCGTAGTGGACTGTGTGGTAAGGTCCTACGGTGCATGTAGTGCCCTAAGGGTCCTACTCGCAGATGGAGCGATGAAACTGAAAAACCTGCTGTGCAGGAGTTCGGTAGGTTTTTTGTAACTGCATTGCCATGCAACCATTTCAATTGCCTTTATGTTTGACCTGTTTTTATAGATCCTGATGAGGTCTGTAAAATGAGTTTATCCTTAATTGCCATTCATACAATTCTTATCTTGCCTTTCCTAATTTCAAGAAGTTAATATGGGGGTTAGGTGGGATAAATTTTTGCATTTGCTGCTCTGCAGTAATGACTATTTTGCATGTTTTGGCCCTGAAACAGAAGGAGCCATCCTTTTTGCATCAGTTGCAGAGTGAAAATGGTTATACCAGCAGTTACTGCAGAGTGGTTGGTGCAGTGTAAAACTACACCCAGCTTCATTGTGAAATTAGCCTGTTCGTGTGGCCTGGCAGATACCAGTGTAAGCACCTGAAACGGACAATATTTGAACTCCTAAGAGTATATTGTGAAGCTTTTTATCACAGCCCGGTCGTAGCTGGCATTTAAAATGTGCAGCAAGAAAGGAGGAGTGAGATTAGGAGATGTCTCAGTAGAGGTACTGCAGCCCATCTGGGATTTTCAGAGCAGGAAACTGTACCCAACTGGGTATCACTGGATGGCATCAAAATGCTTGCTTTGTTGTCTGCTTAAATAATAACCAGGTACACAGTGTGTGGGAGGGGATTGTCAGGGGGAGAAAAGCTATTTAGCATCAAGCTAAGGAAACAGCAAAGCACTGCTGTTTAAAAGACTGTATAAAGAGCCAGGCCTGTTGCCTTCCTTCTAATGCTTAGCAAATTTTTTCATTTTAGGAACTTTCCGCTGTACTTTCTGTGAGACTGAAGTGGAAGAAGATGAGTCGGCGATGCCCAAAAAGGATGCAAGGACACTTGTGGCAAGATTTAATGAGCAGATTGAGCCCATTTACGCACTGCTTCGTGAGACGGAAGACGTTAACTTAGCCTATGAAATCCTCGAGCCAGAACCCACAGAGATTCCTGCCCTGAAGCAGAGGTGGGAACATGCCTGGTCTCTCGCTGCGCTGCTTCCTTGTAGTGCATTTGTCTGCTCTGTGAGGCTTTCCTAAACCTTGTGCAGCCTCTGGCTGCACTGAGGACCTGCTTGTTCAGCACCAACTATGCAAGCATCTTACAAATTTCCCAAGGAGCTTGTGGTTTATAAGGAGATAAAGGGCTGTAACCATTGTTTACTAAACAAGGCAGATGACTGTTTTTCTGGTCAGCCTCCTGCATGTAGTTTTCTGTGGGGTGGGGTACTCAAAAGTATCTGCTGCTTGCTGTGCTGCAGGTGGTGTGTATACCAAGCCCTTGCCCCAGTATTTAAGAAATGCAAACTGGAGCCATTTGGCAAAGCTCTGAAGGTGCCATCTACACTGTCTTCTTTCTCTCAAACCCTTATCTTTCATTTATTCCTTTTGCTTCTGCCCAGCTTTTAAAACTAAGCTATCTGCATTCTACATTTTGTGTTCCAGTTCAAAGACATTACTTGTAATAAGGGTATTTTTTTTCTTCTGAGTTTCTCCTACTTGTTACGCACCTCTCCTTTTTGGGAGGAGACCGTGGTATAGTCAAAAACTCCTTAAAATGTTCCTACCCATGGGAAATGACACTTTCTTTCAGAACATTCCTAGCTGTACAAAAACAGATGATGTTTAAATAATGCAGAAAGATGTGGGGAGCTGTCAGTTTTGTCAGCTGTGGTGAAATGTGATGCACTTCTCTGTGTTTAAAAAAAAATTAATTAAACA
>VZTL01066198.1:38017-68444 GCA_013400535.1 Scopus umbretta | reverse complement strand
TAGTGGGGGGGGGGGGGGGAATGTACCACAAGGGGAAGCATTCCCACAGTGTCTTGGGATGCTTGGCTTTTAGTTAATAGGAGAGCAAGCAGGATACTCTTTTTTTCACTCAGGCTAACCTTGAGAGAGAATGTTCCTCATATATTCATGCTAGACAGTTTCTAATTAATATAATAAAAAATTCTTTGTCTGTTCATAGTCTTTTTCTAGCCAAGAAGGTAGTTAATTTACCTCATCATTCTGATAGAAAAACAGAAGCAATAGAGAGAGGGGAAGAGATTTTTCCAAGGTCACTCAACATGTCTTTGGTGATATGGGGAGTCTTTGAAGCCTTTATGCCCAAGCTGAATCACTAGCCTTTGCTTTAAAAACGCTTTTCTGTAGTTTCAGTAGTAGAACTGGGATAACCCCACCAAAGAGAGAGTCATTGCTCAGTCTTCCCCTTCTGTGCACAGGAAATTATCACAGCAGAAACCTGGTGCAGTCCCATGATTACATAGCAGCACCCACTTACTTGACTCTTAAATACTTTAAAAACATTGTAAAAGATTAATTACTTTGTGCAAGGAATGACAAAATAAATAGGCAGCTTTTTAAATGCTTACTTGGACACAACTTGCTCAGCACATACAAAGATTTAATTATTTATTAACTCTTATTAATTCAAAGCAGCTAATTGCACAAAAGCGCTGCTGTGAAATTTTTTTTAAAGTGTCAAACCCTGGGTTATTTATTCCTTCCGTTTTTATGGAGTCTTCACTGTCTGAAATCATTGACAAAACTGACATTTGGTGATTCTGAAAAAAACAGAAAAGGTCACAAAGTGCCTGCATCATGTCTTTGCACCCAGGCAGGCAACTTCACGTGTTTTCAGGAGAGTTACAGCTCTAAGCGACCACACTGACATTGCATAACTGTCATTCACCTGCCGTGGGAAACGAGGCAGATCTTCATTTATATCTCTCTAGGAGGCCATTAATTTTCTTAATCTTGGTAGAGCATGAATTAGCCCCACAGGTTTTGAAATAAACCTGCTTTACCTAAGCCCTTCTCTGTGGTCTTCTAAAACAGATGGATTTTAATATCCCCTCCATTTTCTTGTGTCAAAACTGCATGATTTTATATAACAAAAATCTTCACAGAATTAATTTTCTGTGGTCATGCTATCAAGGACCACGGGTTGTCGGTTGTGAAGTTGAAGCTCTTAAGAGCACCTAAGTGAAAAAGTGCTTTATTTCAAACACGGCACAAAAAGAGTTATCCCCATTATGCAAGACCCTTTCTTAATAGTCTGGGCAGGACTGAGATGAAAATTTCAAGTTGTTTCCCCGTTGCACACTGTGGTTTCTGTGGGCCATACCTCAGCTATGTCAAGGATTATTTATGTCGCCTTTAAAGGCAGCTAACCACTCATTAAGGGATTTCCATTAGGGTAAAACAAGCAATGGGTAACAGAGCAAATGTAGCCACATCTGGGCCACTGAGCTGCCACAGTTCCTGGTTACAGGATGTCCATGCAAAGTCTAGGCCTAGGTGGGGAAAAAGCAGGTCTTGGATCCGAGAGAGAGATTTAAGAGTGCATTCCCTTCATCTGCTCTGTGCTGCCTGTAAGGCAACTCGCACAGCTGGCCTTTTGCTGGTGCCTGATCCGCTGTGTTTAATCCTGTACTTTGGAACAGGGATGCTGAACAGTAAGATCTCTTCTGGCAGTAAGGAGTTATTCCCCTGGTCATGTCGTCTTGAGGAGCTGCTGACTCCTACCAACAGTGTTGCTGAAGATGCAGTTCCACAAACGAGGAAGTAAATGGAGACACGTTTGCAAAGCTCACCAGGGTCTGAAAGTAGAAAGAGTCTAGATGGTTCCACCTAAGTGTGGGACATTGCAGTAGATGGCTTAAAGCAATTAGTACTGTAGGTGGCTCTTAGAGTTGTTACTTTCATTTTTGAAATGTTCCTGACATCATGGAATAAGTGTTTTGCTGCTAAATGATACCACGTAGGAAAAAAAAGTCCGTTTCAGGCACACTTATGGGGACCTCTGTGCAAAAGTATTATTAGGCAGTTCCTGGCACTACTGAGTATTTAGCTGTCACGCTGCAGTCGTGGGGAGGGAGAGCTTGGGGGAGAGCTGCATTGTGTATCTTGTGAGGAAAGTGGATTACATAAAATCGTCAGGGAAACGCTAGTTAGAGATTTCTATTGTGTGGGAAGCAGAGTGGTGCTTTTCACAGAACACACGCCTGTCTTGGAGAGCTGAAAGGTACCAACACTTGAAATAACGCATTGGGCAGAAGGTCTCTGTGTGGTTCCTTAGCTTATATAAGCAATACATGTGCATGAGTCTTCTGCCCCAAAATTCAAGGCTGCTGTGAAGTTCTCCTAGCTGGGCTGGCTGCAGGAGGCAACCGGTTAGCGTGCGGACACATGCTAACACAGATGCTATGAAGTATTTTGCTAACAGACCCCAGCAAACTCACTGTTGGGAGGCCGAGTAGCCCTCAATCCAAACTGCAGCTGAACTCGCCAATATTGATTTTTTTTATCTGGGGAAGATCACCGACCTGCATATTTTCACCTCACTGTTTACCCCTTATAATCCAGCAGAATTAGCTCATCAAGCAGTAGTTAAGTCCTTGCTGAATTAAAAAATTGCATATTACTCGGGTCTTCTCCAGCTGCAACCTTATTTTAAGCTTCCTGGCTGGAGGAAAAGGTTGTTGGGTAAATAGCAGTGACTGAACTGTGCTCGCTGGCAGCTCAGCTGGCAGCAGAGCAGGGACACTGTGAGTATCCTTGATGGACTTGCTCTGTACAAAAGGAGGAATCCAGGCAGGTCTGTTATCTGTGGAAAGCCTTAGGTACCGCTGGCAGGCAGATGACTGAAATTATATGGCTGAGGGTGGGTGCAGTCTGCAGTGGATCTGTTCCATGGAGAAGATGAAATATGATTTTGAAGTAGAGGAATGGTCATGTTTGGCTTTCCCCACCCAGACAGCAGTGAGTTTCCATTCAGCTGCTTTCCCTGATCAATGCATATGTAGCAGCACAGGCCAGAGAGAGCATTTTAGGCTTATTGCCATCGCTGTGCAGAAAATACTCCACCTGATGTCCTCTTTCCATGAGATCCAAGCAGGAATGTTTCTTTTCTCCATCAGGCCCCTGAGCTAGAAAGGAGCCTGGAGGAAAATGTGCAGGCTGCGGGTCCGCTCCTCTCAGAAAACAAAGGAGGGCTAGGCTTTGACTGCCATACCCTTCACATCAGTCATCGCCTTTCTTTCTCCAGCTTTTCCATGATGAAGGCAGTTCTGTCTTGCCTCCTCCTGCACACCATCACCACCCAAAAGCCCTTTGCCCAGCCTTGGTCCTCTGGTTTGAAGGTGCCCTTTCATCTTCTCTTCTGCCTGGACTCCCCAGTCCTCCCAAGGCTGTGTCTGTGAATAGTACAGATCTCCTGTGTAACACAGGAGATGTGACTTACCATGAGCACTGTCACTCACAGTTCAAGCAAAGATTTAAACTGTGTTCTTCATTGTGAGTTAATTCCTTCACGAGTCCTGTGATTAATAATGGTTCACAGGTCTGAGCATCCTGAGTCTCTGGGCCTATCGTCTGACTTGTTTAAACTTTAGCGCTTTTTTTTAATGCAGTATTGGATTGCTGTGAAAAGGCCAAAAAGAGACTTTTCCAAATACCAGATTACTGTTCAGCTATGTTTTGCTGCTGTGACACTTGTCTTCTGGTATTTTTTGTTTGTTTTCACATGGGTGTGTGAGCAGCTTTAGTGCTGTCTCTTCTTCCAGTGTCTGTTGTGGAAGCTGCCATGGTCTTATGGAGAGTTTCCCATTAGAGACCCCCGAGTTCCCCAAACCAGCAAGCTGGCATAGAAATTCCTGGCACCACATGTTAGAAATCAGAATGCAAGTTCTTGGTGCGGATCATGGGAGATAACTAATCGTAGTTGAAGTGTCGCAGTGCTGGCTGAGGAAGGGCTTGTTCTGAGTGCTCTGTTTTTATCTCTTTGACTTTTATGTAGCAAGGAGCGTGCAGCTGGTACTGGTTCAGGGACAGCAGCTGGCCTTGCAGGTGGACACCATCGGGAAGCATGGACTACAAAAGGACCATCATATGAGGACTTGTATACTCAGAACGTTGTCATCAGCATGGAGGACCAGGAGGATCTTAACCGGTCTGCAAGTGAAGGAAAGCCAGCCAGAGAGAGACCAATTTGGCTACGGGAGAGCACGGTGCAGGGGGCTTATGACCCTGATGAAATCAAAGATGGTAAGAAAATTCGTGGAGCAGTAGTACTGCTCTGCTTATGTGATGCTCTTAGAGCACTGTCAAAAATATGTTCCCCTGTACAGCTGTATAAGCAGTGTACAGCTGCTGCTCCCTACACTCCAGATTTTGTCTGCTCCCCTCTGCTGTGCAAAGCATCTGTGTGTAGGTAGATGTAAAAAATCCTGGTTTATTAGATCCAGGATTGGAATCTAGGTCAGTAAAGCTGAGTTACCCACAAAATCGTTAATTATCTGTTACGTCTTCCACCTTGAGAGTTTATTGCTTTTGGACAAAGATCTTCTAGTCTCATCTAGAAAGCTGCCCCCCTAACAGGTCACTGCTGAAAAATAACATTTATTAACATTCAGTCACTGAAGCCTACCAAATCTACCAGCAGTATTTTTGTGCTCCCAGCCGCCTTCTTGCCAATTGTTTTTCAAAATGTGTTTTACATGAAGAATACATCAGAAATAAAGCTTCTGGAAGTACAGTAGGAAGGTCTGTCACCATGGCAAGTGAGCCTTCATTGCTTTCTGTTTGTTTCTCATTATCTTTGCTTTTATTTTCATTCATGTTGGGGTATAGCAGAAGTGGAGACAATGGATGTGAAATAATGGTCAGAAGATATCTAATGATCTTGTTTGCACATAATGCCTTTGAAGTGTATGGATCCCAAAACTTTTTCCAAATAGATTAAATGAATTGAGGCGATTAAAACAACCTTCTCCTGCAGTCTGTAGCAGATGTTGTTGTTACTCACCCGCCATGGTGAGTTCTCACCCCATTTTTTTGCTAGACATTCAATTCACCTGTAGTTTTAAATTGGCTCCTTGAGATGACTTCTGGTGTACACAGCATAAATGTTTCTCAGATGCCACTGAAGGACATGGAGGGGGAGTATATCTTCTTGCAGCACGATGGCATCACTGCTTAACCTCCAGCACTACTGGTGATCAAATAGGGGACTTGTGGAAATAGCCTGAAATTGCTACTGCAACACATTTCTGTAGCTCTTGGATGACATAAACAGGGAGGAGGGAAACTTGGGAGTGTTGACAGAAAAGATTCACTGCTTGGATCTGGCAGGAACAGTTCTTGCAAGCAAGAGACAGCTCCACTCCTGAGCCACAAAGTCAGACTTTGTGGAGCTACCTCAGGTTGTGGTCACTTCACAGGTCTCAATGTGATGAGCTACGATATTATCTCACAGAGATGCTCTCCAGTAGCCTCTTACACTCTACAGTCACGAGCAGCAAGCTGAGCACAAGGCTGCCAACACAACGCCTTCATTCTTCCTTCCTTTCAAGAATTTTTCTAGTACGTTAATAACAGTAGTTGCAGCCATCACCCATTACTACAACTTCATTTAAAATAAAAACGTGAGTCCAGTGAAGTATTAGGGGTGGGTCTTTTGGCTTTTATTTTATCACAGGAGAAGAGAGGCCACAAACCCCCCTGGCTTTTAGTGCTAAGTACAGAACAAACGTCCTTAGTTCACCTGTTTCTCAGCATTTTTTTCACCTCAAGCTGAAAAAAGTAACCAGGGCATTTTTGGCCCTGGCAGAAAGGTGTAGGTGCCAACTGCCTGAATCATAGAATCATAGAATTGTTAAGGTTGGAAAAGATCTCTGAGATCATCTAGTCCAACCATCAACCCCTCCCCTCCTCCCCCCCCCCAAAACAAACAAACAAACAAACAAAAAAAAACAACCAAACAAAAAAACCCAAACCAACAAGAAAAAAAACCAAACCACCATGCCTGCTAGACCATGTCTTGAAGTACCACATCTAGATGTTTTTTTGAACACCTCCAGGGATGGTGACTCCACCACTAAATGTGGTGCTGAAACCATGAGGGTCCAGGACTTGGAGGAGCAGGCAAGTGGCATCAATATATGAAGGCAGAATGCCGTCACCTCAGCTCCAGCAATTGTCCATAGGCAGCGTCTTTAGGTGCAAGAAAGTTTGCCATGGGGGGGTCTGTCCTACTTTTTAGGCCTTGTTTTTACATAAGGTTCTCTGTGTTTCATTTTTTGTTCTGGTTTTTTTTTTTATTCTTTTTCCATACTGCCTGTGGTTTATCAGTGCTGGTTGGACTCACAGTCCTCTCATCAGATGTAGATGAGAAGTTTTCTGCAGAATGCCACTTTTTGAACAGAATTTTACTTTTTGAATCCGTGAACTTCAGAAACCTTGCCTACTCAAGCCATGTCAAACCCTCCTAGCTATTGTGCAGCTAAACTTACTGAAAGAGGAGCACAGGCCACATGTCTCTCAGCGGGGAAACTGCAGTCCCCTTCAAATAGGAGGTCCAGATAGGGAGTCAGAGGGACTGGCTGGGCTGTGTTTCAGCTTGGAGAGCAAGAGCTGTTTTAATGCAGCCTTCCTCGCTGTGCTGCGCAGCTTGGCTGCAGGCTGTAAAGCTGCATCTGCTTCATGAGATAGATCCTGCTTGCTACCACCATGTTCCAGTTTCCTTTCCTGCCTGGTAGGTGCACCTCTGAGCTTATCAGACGCGCCTACTTTGAATATTGTTTTATAATACATGATTTCCACATACTCCCTGTCTGCCTGGATTCGTCTGCTTCTCCATCTTAATCCTTATAGATGGGGAGCTTGACAGAGCAGGGCCTGGTTTTGAGTCTGTGTTTATGGTCTGTGCCGGCAACACCCCGTGGTCTTGGTCATCACCGCAAGTCCTCCAGTCTGTGGTCATACAACCTGGCAACAAAGGGACAAAAAGGAAACAGCCTGTGCTTGTTTACCTGTGAAACAGCACCGAGATACTTGCTGTATGTCTGACAAGTGTCATCATTAGGTGCAGAGTCTGTGTATCTGGAAGCCTAGATTTAGGTCCCAAGGACTGCTTTCTGCTCCACAGTAAGGAAGTGCATCAGCCCAGCTGAGGGGCGCCTGAGTTGGACACCTCCCTGGAGGGTCTTTTCCAGGTGCCTGCCCATCATGCTTTTTTTGTCTTCTCTTGCGATGTGCTCCTGGTCAAGGCACCCGGCTGGGAGCTGCAGTGACTCCAGGCCACCCAGCTCCTAGGAAATGTTAATACCTGCTCTGCTGTTACGAGAAAAAAGTGCAACTATCTCTGTCTTTTAAGGGAGAGCAGGAGCTGTCATAGAGAAAGGAAGTGACTTGACCAAGCATGCACAGTGGCAGTAATTAATACGGGTCCAGAAAGCCTTCAGGGCCATCACCCAGATCTCTTGTGAGGAAAAGATCATTCCCTTGTGTCTCTTTGCAGGGGGCCGGGATCTGGATACCTTCCAGGAGCGTGAGGAGGGCCGGGCAGCTCTGGATGATAATGAGGAGGTGATGCGTGCCCTGCTTATCCACGAGAAGAAGACACCTTCTGCTTCAGCAGTCACCGTTGGAGGTGCTGCTCCTCTCTCCGGTGCCAATGCTAGCGACTCCGAGAGCGAGACAAGCGAGTCGGAGGAGGAATCCCCTCCCCGCCCTCCCGCCACGGCCACCACAACATATGGGCTGGAAGATGAGGAGGATGATGAAGAGTTTGAGGTGGTGGCAGAGGACCCCACTGTCACAGTGGCTGGGCGTCCGCACTCTTACAGCCAAGTGAGCCAGCGCCCTGAGCTGGTGGCCCAGATGACGCCAGAAGAAAAAGAGGTTTACATAGCCATGGGGAGACGCATGTTTGAGGATATGTTTGATTAACTGCGTCCTGCCATCGCATTTTTTAAAAAGTGACTTTTTAAGCCAGAGACTCCCTGGTAAAACAGAAGGCTGAAGTGCATTTTTCCTCCCCTGTGCGCAGGGACGCTGCGACTTGGGACTGCTAATCTCAGGCATCTTGCCCACCAGAGAGGGGGGAGCAGGAAAGCTGCATGTGCCAAAACAGGTAGGGGAGGACAAGTCTCAGAAATGAGGATGCTTGCAAGGTAAAAATCTGCTTCAGGGTGCCCCGCGCAGGCACTTCTTTAACCCTCTCCGAGGCCCCAGCAGCTGCCTCCCCCTGATTGCTTTGGGTTGATTTTTGTTGCAGATCCCAGTGAAGTCCATATCCCTGCCCTCAGAGGACGTAAGGGCTCTGTAGTCTGATCAGAGTGCTCTGCAGAATAGGGTGTGAGTAACATTACAGCTGCCTGTGCTTGGTGAGGGGAGAGGACAGGGAAGCAGTCATCTGCTGATGGCAGACTTGGGCAGGGCTTGTAGCTGACCTCTTGCCAGCAGCCACTGGCCACCAGAGTGGCTATTTTTAAGCAGGCCTGTAAGCAGCAACCTTTTCTTGCTCCCATTTGTTCCTTACTAGGTCTCAGCACCTCAAGGTCAGGTGTAACTTGAAACATGCAGAGCGAAAGCCTTGGCAAGCACACACAGTCACTCTTTGTCAGTGTAACAAAAGCCCTCCCTGAGCTGTCAGAGTGCTTTGACTTACCAGGAGGTACCTTCATTTTCCAGTATTGCTGCCTGTTGCTTCTGCCTAGCCCTGTTCAAACTTCAGTGTTGCAGACAGTTCGTAGTGGGCAGGACCACAGTCAGGCTGTGCCAGAGAAATAGCGTAGCTGGTTTTTATTTGCAGTCACACCAGGGCTGTGTCATTTTAAGAGGAATTACGCAATTTGGAGTTCTGCTTAGGCACATTTTCACTATGGAAAAACATTTATCAGTGCCTACAGAGCAATATCATATTTTTAATGTTTCTCTCTTTCAATTGAAAATGTTGGGTTTTTTTAAAGTTGTTGTGTTTTCCTATCCAGTACTACAATAAAACAAAACGGTAAGAGAATTTTGTGTTCCAGAGGGTAGGGGCAGTATTACGTGCTGTTCCATTTACATCAGCAGCATGAATTTGCTGTTCACTGAGACTGTAAATCTGTTTTATACTAACTATGCTTTCTGTGTTCTGCTAACGTTGTAATGCCTCCTTTGTAGTTTTATTTTCAGCTTCCTGGTATTTTGAATCCCCTCTTTTTTTAAATAGTGTTTTAAATTTGCTTTTAAGTCATTTTAAAGAGGAATAAATAAGCAGAAACTTCTCCCCTTTGCCATCTTCCAATTTGTCATGTACCTAGTTGAGAATGTTGTTTGCTTATCATTTTGATTTTACTCGATTCAAGAAAAAAAAACACAACTATTTGAGGCTCTCCTTTGAGGGAAGGACTATTTGCAACCCCACTGCACATTGTTTCTCCTCACCAGAGCTTCCTTGAATGCCTCCTGGAATCTCCTGCAGTTCCAGGAAGGATGTTTCTTTACACTGGTGCTGTGGGAGGCCCTTTTAAATCAGCACTTCCATTCCTTTCCTCCTTCGAGGGAAGCATAAGGCTGATGGCGGAGGTCTCGCAGACATCGTACTGCTAGTTAACATGGTACTCTTGTGTAGACAGACTTCCAAGCTCTGATGTCAAGCTTCTAGATACCAAGCCACAGAGCTGGTAAGTCAGATTCAGTGATCAGGTAGCAAGAAAATAGTGCTGTACCAATTCTGTCTCGATTTAATTTGCTTGAATTCAAGGTTAGCACTGGAGAAAAGCAGGTGGATTTACAAGGAACCAAAGACAAAAAACTGAGAACTAATCCTGAATACAATACAACTAGTCATGTTTGTAACTCACCAGTAGTTTATAACTGAGCTTTTAGCCTGCAAAACCAAGCTGTAGGTTTACTAAAGCTTAAGTGAAGAAATACTGGGTTTTACTATAAAAGCACTGATATTGCATCTATATCCAGCATAATCATCTATAAAGTAGTGGGTTTAGTTAATATAACACATTTAATTGTGGTTTGTGTGGTGGTTGTAATTTCTGTCATTCAGGAATTTTGTCATTCCTGCACACGAGGGAATAGGTGTAGTGGTTTGTGGGGCATACCTGCCATCTCTCATCCACCACATGCAGCCCTCAGGAGGACTGGTGAGGTCAAGATACACGAGCAGATGCCGTCATTGTTTCCTTCCCTCTCTAACAGCCCCTGGCTCTCAGAAAGGATGGCTGCTCTGCCCTGTTCCAGCCAGTTAGGGCTGTTGTCAAAGGACAGCTATATGCTGCTACTGCCCTGTCATGACAAGCGCTGCTTGGATGAACAGGAGCACATACAATCAATAGCGCCTTTTTTTTTTCTTTTTTGCTGCAATTGAAGCAGGGCTCTGCACGCATGCCAGAAGAGGAAGAACGGCTTCTGCTGCAAGCAAAGCCAGCCACTGCCAGCAGGTTGGTGCTAATGCAAGGGATAAAGCCATCAATTCTGAGGAAGGCCCCAGCCATTTCCTCTGGCTGCTGGTGTACTGCATTATCACTAACGCAATAACACCATGAGTGTGGTCGAGCACTGAAGCCTTCCTGGGTGAATGCTCTGTCTAACCCCATTCAAACCAATTTCTTTGTCTGCTTTCAGCCTAAAGTGCGTTTTATCTGATGAGTGTGCTTGAGGCCAGGGCACTGCACCTCATGCTGGAAAGAAAAATGCATTTCTCATGCTGCTTATACTGCTCTCCCCAAAGGTCAGAGGTGCTGGGTGCCTCTCCCAACCGTGCGAGAGCTGCCTCTGTCCCTGCTCCTGTTGCGAGTCAGGGAAACGGCAGTAGGGTGACATCTTCCCTGGCCCAGCAGAGAGCAGGCCAGAGCAGATCAGTGAAGCTGCTGACGGAGGGGAAGGTCACTGTCACCACTGGAAAACGGGAATGTTTTAATCTCCACTAAGGTCCTGAAAATCGGCTTCCTCCATCAGGGAATCCCTGTCCATCCAACTCTTCTTTTCCTGTGCTGCTGCCTCCTTCAGAAAGACTCCTTAAACAGATTGTTCTGTGAGATTTGAGGGATTTGAAGATCCCCTGGAGGAAGGGCGGAAAAACCACATCACCTCCTCCCTGACACATCTAAGGAGCGCTGCCTCGGTGGTGCCTGCAGTGCCAGGGCATGCTGCGGAGAAGCCTGACAGGGCCCTGGGGGAGGAGCAGCCAGCTGTGCTTGGGTCTCTGTCTCCCGCTGCGCCCCATAGGAGGAGAGGGAAATTTGTCTCAGGAATCGAATGCTTGACAAAGCCTTTGTGGAAATGGAAACTTTACAAGCAGATGGAAGGACGTGAGGCCTGTCAGCAGTGGGGCAAGCCAGCAGGCTGCCCAGTGCGCTCCCCTGGGTAGGTTGCGGAGGAGAGGCAGCAGCAGCCCCATTCTTCTGCCCTGGTATGCATCAGCGTAAACAAATGAGTCTGTGGGCTCCAGTCCCTTGGAGGAGGGGGCTGTCACACAGTGCTGCGGAAAATCACTCTGGGCAGCTCCAGGGGTGGTATTGCTATGTGCCACTGGAAGCCCTGGGCAAGGTAACCATGTCCCTGGCTGGTTCACAGAGGCTTTGGACTATTGATCTAAGCATGGACAGCCAAGGATGCCTAAGCATCACGACACACTCCAGTTTTAAGTGTATTGACCGTGAGTCAACACAGCCTCTTCTCCAGGAGCGCAGAAGCTGGGGCTAAAGAGTAGCTTCTGTCTGCTGAGCTGCTTCCAGAATAATGATCAATATTTATAAAGACCAAGGAGATCATCACTCATACAGTCTTGATAGGAGGCGTAGCCAGATGCTTGAAGCTGTTTAAGATGTGATTGCACAGAGTGTCATGGAGAGGCCGCTGCCTAAAAGGAGGGGCAGCCCAAAGCATGAGGAGCAATATCTGACTGCTGGTGCTCCTGGAAAGCTGCCTGCCTGCCTGCCTGCCTGCCTGCCTGCCTGCGTGCTCCCTCCTAGTAGAGAGCAGAGCACCTGCAGCGCCGGGGTGTCCAGGACTACAACCCCATCATTCTTGATGGCAGAGCTGTTTTCTCTTTCTTTCAAAGTTACCCAGGGACATCTGGCCTTTTGCCTGTTTGGGATACCTAAATAAGCTGCCAGAAGGTGGTTTCTTATTTACCAGCATTAATTAGATGGAGGGGGAGAATGAACCTAATTTGTATTTAAACAAAAATCAGATGTTGGAAGCGCCTGCTGTATCATTAAAAAACATATTAAGGACGAGTATTTGTGCAACCATCCTGGAAGCAGCAGACAGAGAGTCTCTGAGCAAGATGCTTTAAATATAATAGGTATTTTTGCTTAAAATATGTTTCTGACCTAAATATAATATAATTTACATCCCTTTGAACAGTTTGATGCTAGTGAACGAGCCAGGGATGGCAGAGAGGAGGCTGAGCGAGCCGCATCAGAAGCGACTTGGCTCCACTGCAGTGCGTTAGAGACCCTGCGTGCACTTCACCTCGGCTGCATGCAGCGATGAATGCGCAAATGCTGCTGAGAGCTGGCCACAGCAGCAGGAGGAAACCTTGGGCTGCTCAGCCGGAGAAACAGGCAGGGATCCAGCCTGAAAATTAAGGCTGATCAAATATTGTTCCACGAGCATTAATGTCTGTATACAAAAAAAGAGTACGTCTGGCAAGGAGGAAAAATCACATTTCATACAGATGTGATTAAAGCTCTGACTTTCTGCTTCTGCTTATTTTTCACCTGGAATCCATATTGCCAGCCTCTGCCATCCCATCACTTGCTGGAAGAAGGAGGGTGAGCAGTGGTAATTTTGCAGTGAGCTAAAATTGTGCGTAGAGCTGAGAAGCCTGGCTCAGTTCCACCTGGTAAAGGGATCCTTCTATTCTTAAACATTTCTTTTCTTCTGCGCTTCTGACAATGGAAATCTCTGCTTGATCCAATGCCAAATTTGCCAGGCACTGTTAGCAGAGTCCATGCTCTTCCTGTGTCCTCTTAACATACATGGAGGTGGAAGAAGGAGAATAGTATGCCAAGCAGTATTTAACAGTTGCCACCAACTGACCTGGGTACACTTAGGTTGCAGGATCTGAACCAGCCTTTTCCCATATGGGCGAATGATAGGTTGGGTCATTTTGGTCGGATTATCCATAGCTGCTCTTTGCAAAGGTGCTGGTTGTTTTTCTGGTCTGTGCTGATGGGCACTCATATACTCAGCCCCTCTGTGATCACACACAGGTGGCAATTTAAAACAAAGTTTCAGTCCCTTCACCACCACCACCACCGCAAGCAGCTCTGGCTTGTGCCACGTCCACTCTTGGGACACATGGCACTGTCATGCTGAGGTCCACCATGCAGGTGTCAGCCATGACTGCCTTTGGCTCTACCGTGTCCCAGCAGAGAGGCTTAATGAAAGATGGGGTAGGTCTGTATCTTCTCCAGAAATGAGGCTTTGGCTGGGCTTGGGGGCAATGCCTACCAGGCCCCCTAATTTCCTACAGCGGATAGGGAAGTGGCATCAGCCCCAGGCTGGTCACTGTTACACACAATCTTTGCTGCTTGAACTAGTTGTGGTTTGGTAGGACTGGATTAGATATTTTTTTTTTTTTTTTTCTTAACGCTTGTTCTTTTTGACCCTTGGCAATATTTTGAGTTCCTGAATTTCTCATGAAGTTTCCCTGCTGCTTCTAACAAAAAAACCCTTTTTTTTTAATGCAAATGAGGCTGTAAAATCTTTTTAAGAAGACATATCTGCTCTTCATGCACTGTCACCACAATTATTCTTCCTTTGCCGTACAATGCTTTCTTCCAAGAGCAAGTGCTTTCAATGTCTCTCAGCCTTTCTGGTGATGACAGGAGATGAAAACTATCCCCATTACAACAGGGAAGATTGGAGAGAAATGGGGTTAGGGGAAATATGACCTTTAGAAAATGACACATCTTGAGAGAAATTTCACCTTCGCACACTCTCCCACATGGGTGCCATATCCAAGCAAAGAAAAATACAATATGCTGAAGAGGGACTTGGCTCATGGTGCACTTATCCTGGTGCATTCCCTTGCCTCAGAGCCCATTAAAAGGGTAATATTCTCCAAGTGTATAACATCTCCTGGATGTTAATACAAAGGCATCAGGGAGGTTGCAAGTTAGCGATCAACTTCAGCAGGAGCTGCAGGTCCATTTGAACAATCTGACTCCTACTTTCACCATGCTGGAAGGTTTGGTGCAAGAATACTTTGCAGCAATGAGTTGCAAAAATGAGTTTGGTGTCACACTGTAAAGTACCTCTTTCTTTCAATGTTTCATCTCGGCGTGCTGGTATGCCTGTGTATGAGAAACAACTACATGAAGTCATGTAGGGGGCTGCTGAGCCCTCCTGAAACACGTCTCACTGGGAACGTTAACAGATAAGGAATTTTGTATGGTTTAGGTAGGAGCTACTGCCAAGACCAGCAAATAATAGTTGAAGTTTTTGTTACTTAGTCAGTCACATCATTGCAGCCTGTCTGAAGTCCGGAATAAAAGAGTTTATCTCCATAGATGGCAGATGTGGACTCTTCCCGTTGGACAGGTGTCAAAACGCCACATTTTCAGCCCTTTCAATGTTGTTTGTTTGTTGGGATTTTTTTAACTCTTTGCATTTTTTGCTCCTCATATAGCAGGCACTAGCATCTTCAGTGCACCAATGGACCAGGTGCTACCATGAACTAAAGACCTCTGTCTTGGCACCTTACTAGTGAGCTCCTTGTGGGATTGCTAATTCACATGCTAATGGAGTCTGCCCTGGGAAAGGTGTGAGTGAAGCCAACAGAAATACCGAAAACAAGCCTAATGAATACTGTGTGTGGAAGCACGTTTGTTCAGGTGGTCAAAACCAATGACAAGGAGGTGAACAGTTAGTTCCCTGTATGCAGAAAATGTCTAGTGCACTTCAAGTCCACAGCGGACATAAAAACTGCTTCACATCTATCTCAGTAATAGAAAGAGTATCAACACTGGAAATCCATGTTGGAAGGGAGATAAATCTAGCATTACTAAGGTTTTATTTATAATGTTTGTTGCGTAGAAAGGGGCAATGAAGTGGGACCTTTCTCTGTCCCTTTGGCACTTGGGGATGTAACAACAAGGGAACTGCTCTGACCCCACGGCTGCCAATGGATTGGTCTGACCAGGAAATCCAGCATTTTTTAGTGCTAGAAGGAGCCAAACGTTCAGTGAGACTAGTTCAGTCTGTGCCATAGCAGCGACAGCTGCAGAAGCACAGAGAGCTGCCGTGATTCAGATACTCGTGCTCACCCTCTCTGGTTTTTGCAGGAGCCGTGGCTGTGCTGCAGGATTCATGGAGCATGTTAGCGGAAAGACCTGTATGTGGAGTACGGTCTGCTGGAGATGGTTATTCTCATTCGTTCCTGGCCTGGCCACTCCTCCCTTCTTTCTCCCAGCCCTCACCTTGTATTTTGAAAAGGGAAAATACGAAAAAACAAATTTGCCCCTTAAACTGGGAGAACAAAACAGATGATACTCAAGCCTATAGCTTAAAGGCAAGGAGTCAAGGAGAACAGATGGTTGCAGGTGACTCTTGGCCTATCTTGCTGGTAACTCTTCCTCAGACCAAGGGCTGTAACTATACAAAATTCACAGAATCACAGAATGGCTGAGGTTGGAAGGGACCTCTGGAGGTCATCTGGTCCACCCCACTGCTCAGGTAGGGCCACTTCAAGTAGGCTGCATCCAGGACCATGTCCAGATGGCTTTTGAATATCTGCAAGGATGGAGACTACACAATGTCCCTGGGCAGCCTGTGCCAGAGCTCAGTCAACTTTACAGTAAAAAAGCATTTCCTGATGTTCGGATCTCCTGTGTTCCAGTGTGTGCCCATTGCCTCTTGTCCCGTCACTGGAAGAGAGCCTGGCTCCATTCCTCTTTACACCCTCCCTTCGGGTATTTGTATACATTAATAAGATTGTCCCTGAGCGTTCTCTGCTCCAGGCTGAACAGCCCTGTCTCTTTCAGCCTCTCCTCATAGGAGAGATACTCCAGTTCCTTCATCATTTTTGTGGCCCTTCATTGGACTCTCTCCAGTATGTTCATCTCTCCATTGTATGGGGGAGCCCAGAACTGGACACAGGACTCCAAGTGTGGCCTCACCAGTGCTGAATAAAGGGGAAGGGTCACCTCCCTTGACCTGCTGCAATACTTTACCTCATGCAGCCTAGGATACCATGTGCCTTCCTTGCAGCAAGGGCACACTGATGGCTCATGTTCAACTTACTGTCCACTAGGACCCCCCAGATCCTTTTCTGCCAAGCTGCTTTCCAGCTGTGTGGCCCCAGCATGTACTGGTGCATGGGGTTGTTCGTCCCCAGGTGCAAGACACTGCACTTCCCCTTGTTGAACTTCATGAGGTCCATGTCTGCCCATTTCTCCAGCTTGTTGAGGTCCCTCTGGATGGCAGTGCAACCCTCTGGCATATCAGCCACTCCTCCCAGTTTGGTGTCATCAGCAAACTTGCCGAGGGTACACTCTGCCCTGTCACCCAGATCATTAATGAAGATGTTGAATAGGTTTGGACCCAGCATTGACCCCTAGTCAATTGGGGTACACCACTAGTTACTGGCCTCCCACTAGATTTTGTGTCACTGATCACCACCCTCTAGGCCCAGCGCTTCAGCCACTTTTCAGTCCACCTCACTGTCTGCTCATCCAGCCTGTACTTCATCAGCTTCTCTATGAGGATCTTATGGGAGACAGTGTTAAAGCCCTTCCTGAAGTCCAGGCAGACAATATCCACTGCTCTCCCCTCATCTACCAGGCCAGTAATTTTATTGTAGAGTGTTATTAAGTTGGTCCAGCATGACTTCCTCTTGGTGAATCCATGCTGGCTGCTCCTGATGATACAGATCTCTGCTTAGAGGTAGGGATGCTTGGAGCAAGGGTTTTGCTCCCAGCTCTGACCCCTTGCTTCCTGGTGGTGTGACCTGCGAAGCTTCCCTGTCTGTGTTGAGTGGAGCATCTTACCCTGGTGCAGGCACAGGAGAGCAAGAACTGCATTGCTGGAGCTGGAGGTCTCCCCGCTTCAACCTGTCCTGAGGGGATAGGGTAGGGGGGTCCCATACACATTTCCGAGGCACTGCACAACTGCCAGGTAAAAAATGCCCACGGAAGTGGAGAGGAAAGTGAAGTATCAGGAGAGCAATAAACAGGGCACTTATCTCAGCCTTAATCACAGCCCAGCCTTCAGGAGGTCTGCAGGGAGAGCTAATGGATTAAATACAAGTATTAAATGAAATCTTGGAAACATTTCCTTCACCTGGCAGGACCAAGAAGCTGATATGAGGGAGCACTCCCAGTGCGTCTAGGCTGTAAGAGGCAGCCAAAGGAGTGAGGACCACGGTCACGCATAGTCAGCCATGGGATTTAATAACCTGGGTTTACTCTGCTGGTGCCAAGGCCAATCCGGAAATTCCCTGACTATGTCCTTCAGCAGTTCCAGATGGACTTGACAAGGTACTCCTTCTCAAGTGCTTTTGGCCTGAGAAGGAGGTCAGTCTGTGTTTTATTTTGCTCTGGGTGCTTGCTGCAGTGCTTGGCCACCTCCAGGGCTCGGTCCCATGCACAAGGCACATGAGAAAAAAGCCACAGCTCTTTTGCAGTAAAAGACCACAGCAGCATCATAAGAGATGCTTTGATCAGTTATTGATACAAACTCCACAAAATCATGCAGGAGTGTCCTTAAAATGCTTGTTTGGGTCTCTAGGTGCCCTTTAATCAGAAGGCTCCGAAGTGTATGGCTGAAGATGAGGAGTGATCTCTGTCCTGGTGCCATGAGCGGATGGGAGCTCACCAGGAAGGTTTCAGTGAGTAAAAGCACAGTTCACAACTAGGAAGTGGAGGTGGAACAACATATTGTTAGTCATATACCTTAGTGCAATGGGTTTTAATGATGGCTACATTCCTGGGCCATAGGATCTCACCTTTGGTGGTGCTTCCAGGAAGGATGCAGTAAGCTTTCCTCCTCCTTCCTCTCCTGGGAACTGCTCCTCCTTAAAAACATTGGGAAAAGCAGTGCTTTTCATCATTTCAGGGGTTTATCCAGAATGTGTGAACTAGTCAACCCTCAGGTGACTGTAGTGCGACTGGGTACAAGGGGTTATCTGCTTTCTCTTGTACTAAGTGGACGGGGATGGTTGGAATCCCTTTACGGCCAGGTGGCTTGCAAGTGTTCATGGAGAGGGCAGCTCTGCCCACAGCTGCAATTAACACTGTCAATTCATCTCCAAAACCTGAGCTTCAAGGGCTGTGGGCAAAGCTAACACATCTGTTGGAGAAAAACCAAATCAAGTTAATAAATGGTATCATAAGTAAAAGTATTTTCTCAATATAAGGCTAAATAAATGTAATATACTTCTTAGGGACAAATCAACAGCAATCAGGCTAATCAAATTGATGTTTAAAATAATCCGACACAGGTAGAAAATCCTATTTTGCTAAGTAACAATGCCAGTCATTTTATTCAGTCATTTTCAGACCATAAAGAGAATCCTTCATCTTAGAAGTCAGTGAAATTATTAGTTTCTCCATCTCCCTTTCCTAGCACACTTTCCCTTGCTTTCAGAGAGTCACTGGCTAGGATATCTGTCTCCCACAATCCTCACGCCATCGCCACTTAAATAAAACCTCAGTAGAAGTCATGCTTCATCTATACACATCATTAACACCTGTGATAGAAGCATTCGGTGCTGAATTGTCATTAGAGGTTCCCTGAGCACTACTGAGAGGACAGGCTCGTGCCCCCTCTCCCACCCTTACCTTTTAGACAAAACTGCGTTGTGCTTGCTCCTGCCTCTGTTTTGGCAATGGGGAAAGGCCAGGTCGATGAGGTGTAGCCAAGCACGGGTCAAGATCAGGCCTGCAAGGAGCCACGCTGGGTAGTTGTGGGACCATGGGAGACAGCGACAGCACAGCAAAGCTGACCCTGCCAGTGGGACCTAATGCCATAATTCAAGCAACAGTAATTAAAACAAAGCAGCAGGGTACTGTTTGGATAATAAACCTGCCTTAAAAGAGCATCTGCTTTCAGACCCCTGAGCTAACGCAACCCACTGGTCCCACTGATAAAGCTGCATCGCTACCGTGCCTGCTGAAGAGGCAGCCCCAGGTGAAAATGGGATGGAAGGAAACAGGCTTGGAAGTTAAGAATTAACAGCTAATTCATTCATCAGATAGATACAGGCAGGCATTGCCATCTCCTCATTAGGTTGTAACACACACTAGACCCACCATTGCACTCACTATGCAATTTTAGGTCCTTGGCTTCTTTTGAATTCAGCTAACTTTCAACTCACTGCTAATTTGCCTCCTTTTGTCATTTTATTTCTGAAATTAAGAATCGTCATTTCCTTCTGTTTGTGCTCCTGAGAAGTAGTTACGCCTTTATACAGCTATGATAGTTGGCATGTGCAAAGGGATATAATTCAGACAGGTGCTTAGTGTCATTTTCTTCCTCACCCAGGCTACCCTTTGGGGTGTTTTAACTGTCTCACAGTTTTGTGGGCAGGTGATCTACCTGTCTTGACTTCTTGAACCATCTTCTTCCTGCCGAGGGGTCTCCAGTCTCCAAATATGTTTTTGACACACTACTCGCTCCCCAGAGCCCCAGCAGGAAATTATCCCTTTCCTTTGGTCCTTGGCAGTTCTACCACCTCCACTGCCCTGGTGTCAGGCAGAAGTCCACACACAGGAAGCTTCTTCAGAAACTTGCCATTGACCTGGGTTGCTCTTCCCCAGCTCTGGAGAGAAATGACAATGAAGTTGCTCATCTGTTACGTGATCTGCCATCTGGAGAGACTATCCCACACACAGGAGTTAACATAAGCCGAGGGATTCAAGCACATCTCAACAGATTGAATGTATATGAGCTTTCAAAGAGTATTAGGTACAAAAAAATATTGCCATGCCATTCCAGCACCAGAGGCACTGGAGATGTATATTTAAGGATGTAGCCAATGCAACTACCTGAGCTATGGCTTCCCAGGGACATCAGGTCTGCTCTCTCTTTCCATGGTCTGGACACTGGAAGGTGGACGTGTGCAATCAACTCTCTGCTCTCCAAGATCTTGAAGATCATCCAGGGGCTGGGCTACTCGGGTGAGCAGAAAAACCTTGATAACATGGAATACAATGGGGAGCAAAGAGCAAAGGTGCCAAGGAGGCTCTGCAGAGGGGGAGCATGGACCTGGGAATATTTCTTCCCTGTTCCTCTTGTTCCCAGTGGCTCCTGCACTGCCCAGTTCCCTGTTAGAACAGACCTGTCCCAGTGCCACCACACAGCACTGCTCCCAGGGCATGAGGCAGTGTGGCACAGAGATACACAGGTTGCTCTGGAAGTAACAGGAGTGCCATGAAACCAGATGCCTCTGGAGACTCTCTGGCTTTACACACAGAATTGTTTCACAAAGCGTCCTTGTGCGCATCCTGTGCAGAGCTCACTGGCCCCATGGTTTAACCGCTGTGGCTCCATGCTGAGCAAAAGCTGCTAAAGTGCTTCTTGACCACAACTGGTAATAGCAGCAATAGCTGGGCTTGCAAAGTAGTGCACCCAAGCCATGACACCATCATGGACTTGAAATGATACGAGAGGCAGCTCCCATGCCTCCATGTGCAGGACAGCAAATGCCACAGCCTGGACAAATGACCTGTGAGAAGCTGGGATTTTATATTTTCAAGTATGTGTGTCTCCACGACAGTGTCTGGCAACCTGCTGTCCCACTTGGGTGACAGGCACCATGGCATGCTCGGTCACCTGTCAGGGTGGCACTGTCAGCGGGTGAGAGGACTGCTGCAGGCTGCTCCACAGGGACAGCGATGCTGTGAGCTCAGGGGAGGAGTGGGTCCTCAGGGAAGAATGGGAAATCATCACTCAAAGGTGTTGCATGAGCTCCGGAGCTGTGCGATCAAGCGAGCCAAATACCCTTCTTGTATTGCAGACTTGCTTTTTCGTGCAGCCACCAAAAAGTCTCAGCTGTGATTTTTTTTTCCAGCCTATGCTGGTAGCAGACACCTGTGGGGGGACTTTGAACTGAAGGGTTTAGCTGCACTGGTGCAAAACCCTGCTGTAAACAAGGCTGATGTCTGTACCTGCCCTTCATTCCTACAGCAGCCCTGTCCCCTCTCCCCCTTCTCCTCTCTAATAAAGGCATCCTGGCAAGCTTCGTGTTTTTCAAGAAAGCTCATAGCCAGTTGCCCTGGCTTTGGCTTCACGCAGGCCTGGAAAAGAAAAGGCAGCCTCTTCCTTGCCCTCATTAATTCCTCCGTTAATCGGATCACAATGAAAGGGAAGCGGCAGTGTAATTTAATTGTCCTCCCAGCACAGCAAGGTGGAGAGGGATGCTGGCAAGGAGGAGTCCTGCCCGTGAGACATCTTTATTCCCCTATATTTTACTTTGGGTGTGGGGTCTCGGCATTAGCATCCTCTCTCCAGGTCCCTTCTCATGCTGACCGGGAACGAATTGCCGAAGTTTGCCATGCTGCAGCTTTCCCCTTTCGGGAGAACAAGAAGGAGAAATCCAGACGTCCTTGCTCTTTACTGGTGGGGGATGGGGATTAATTAGGCAATCATTGCGCAGAGCTCTGAAATATAAAGTGCTCCCTCACTGTGGCTGTCAGACAGCCCCTGTAACTTGGCAGAGCACCATTGGATCCCATCCTGTCTCCAGCGAGTGGGAGTCGGGAGAGAGGAGCGATGGGGAGCGGAGAGATCTGTGTAAGGAGTATTTCCCACAGAGAGACAAGCTTGAGAACAAAGAGAGCAGGGGCAGCAGCCAGAGTCACCGCAGCTGATGTGGGTCGTGAAATGGCTCATGAGCTCAATTTAAAAGCACTAGAGGCTCAGGCAGACAAATTCCTACCCTGCCTTGGGAAGGAAGGCACCTCGCATGAATGGAGCACCAACACCTCTGTGTAACTGTGCTCTTGCCCCCGGGCAAACCCACAGTAACATGGATGACGGTACAATTTTTCCATCGGGGCTTGCAGCTCTGCTGGGATACCAGCTTTCCTACACAGGGTAGTAGGAGGCAGGTGGACAGCTACCGTGCTCCAGCTGATGCATGGCAACGCGTTTGCTCTCTTGCTGTTCCTTGAACTTTTCCCTGAAGATGGTGTTGGCTTTTTTCTTTCTCTTAACTTCTTTGCATTCCACTAAAGCTTTCCCCAGTTTCTAATCCTTCAGGAAACAGTCACTAACAATTGGGAAACTACATTAAAGTGATGTTTTACTGGGGAGCTACTAACTGGTATGGTGGGAAAGCTCAAGAAAAGTGTTGAGCTGGAGTTGAGGGATACTGGGACTTCATTTTCACTTTGATCTCTGGTGAATTTATTCTCGGAGACTCTGACAAGTGTGAGCTCATGTATGATGGAGAGATCAGCAGCAGGGGCTTCCTGCATGGAAGTGGAGGACACTGCACAGCTCTCCTTGCCTAAATGGCTGGAACAAGATGGGGGAGGAGAGTGGGGCAATCTTAAGCCTCTCTGCAGGAGGTAAGACTTGGGGCTCAGCTCTATATTCAGCGGTGATCCACTGGAAATGAAGCAAAGGCAGCAGATAAAACAGCTGGGGAACAGGGTTGGCAGAGGGAGTCCTGGTCAACACGCTGGAAAACCTGCACGGATAGATGGGACCAACCCACCTTGCTATGAGCCATGAAGGAAGGGAGGATAAGCAGTGGTGGTCTGCTGTAATGCTGTCAACCTATCACTGAGATACCAAAGCCTCCTTCCACTCAGTGTTGGCCTGGCTGTCATCCACCTATGTCCACCTTGGCTGTAGGTGCTGAATTTCCCATCTTGCCTTGCAGGGAGAAGTGCTCTTTGCTTTTGCTTCTCCAGTGCCTCTGCAATCTTCCCTCTTCTCTGGGTGTGGTGTGTGTGGGATTCCCAGCTGGCTCCTGCAAGTGAGGTCATGTTGGCCTCCTACAACCAGGTGAGAGAGTTAAAGCAATTCTGTGGTTTGGGTAGCTCCACATGCGGCCACAGCTGCCAGATGCAGTCCAACCAGAGAGAGGTTTCAAGGAGAAAGCAGGGGCTGCTGGCCATCCTCAGCTCTCTGGGAGATGCCAGAGGAAGGGTGGTGACTGCTCATAAGTGAGACAGCTTACCTGGCACAGGGGGGAGGCTTGAATACATGCTAGCACTGAGAAAAGGCTCTGGTGGCTCTGCAGGGAAGGATGTGTTGCTGTGCCTGGATCCCTGCTGTACAGCCTCCTGAAGAAAAAGGCTGGAGCTAGAAGGAGCCCAGCTGTAACACTCCCAAGCAACACCTGTGGCTAACAATGCCCAGAGTTTTGATCCACAAAACTGCTACTGCAGTGCCAAGCTCCATTCCCCACCTTTCACCTGCTCCCAACTCCCTTGCATAACAAGGTATTTATTCCCGTCTTGCTGGCTGCCTGGCATCTATTTCCTTATTTCTTCTCGAGTTCATCCCATCATCTTGCTCAGTCCGCCTGTGCTTTTTCGGTCGTAGCCTTCCTTCCTCAGTGACACCTCACCTCTCACTGTGGTGGCAGGGGTTGGAAAGCTGCAGCCTAGATACTGAAAGCAGCTGAAAGCAGTGTCACTCTAATTGCTGCCATCACCAGACTTGTCACTAAAAGGGATCTGCTGTTGATTTATAGGTAACCTGAATTTACGTAGTCACATGCACAATGTGCAACACCTGTGGGAACCTCTCACTCGCCCTTCAACTCCTGCTGGATACTAGAGACCATTAGCTGCATGAGGTGGTAGCTACAATTACAAGCATGTACATTTTCATGGTTTGGGTTGTTCTGTGCTCTGTGCCCTGAAACTCCCAAGCTGGTCGTCAGTTCCTCTTCCCCATCAAGACCGAAAGGCCTTGCTGGTAAAATATTCCTCTTTCCTCACTTTAAAATGTCTGGAGTAGAAAGTGTACATGCTTCTGATTTCCCCTTGAGGTGTCTTGTGATTTAATTAATCCCAAGTCACATTTGAATATCTTCTGAGACGGAGGCATGATACTACTCCACTTCCACAGGAAAAGGCATATGAAGATAATTGCTTCTGTGTCTCTTTTAATGTGGGAAGAATGTCTATTGGATGGAGAGTCACTTCCTTACATATTTCTGATGAATTACTGTTTTCATTTAAATCCTATAAAATAATGATGTAAGTTGATGTGCTTTTGAGAATTTTGGCCCCTGAATTATTGCTGGATCAGATACTTACTGCTGGCCAGTATTCAGCCTACTGCAGGTTGCCTGGCTCTGCAACATCAGGCTGAGATGGACTGGTAAAGATCTCCCATGTGAAGAGTGGCCCTCACCTGCCTGGATTAGGCTGCACTTCTGACCAAAAGTGGTAGGAAATGCTTTGCAGGAACTTGGCCATTCTGAAATCCTGCCAGAAGTAGACAGGAGCAAGGATGTACCTGGTTCATCAAGTGACTTCATCTGCTGTGGGACTGAGCCCTGTTCCCAGCCCTGTGTCTCCTCAGCAGCCATGTGCTCGTGGCCACCAGGTCCCTTGCTCCTTGCCAGCCTTTCTGGAACAATTTTTCCTGGTTTGGAGCTGAATATTCATCTTCCAGCCAGCTCTACTAACTGGTTAATACCCAACCTGTGTCTAAACCAGATTCCAAGTTCAAACACAGTCATCACCAAGGACACAGCTGCTGAACAGGCAGAATAAAAAAGAGATGCAAACCAGAATGGCAGGCAGACGCACTCAGACTTTGACATTTGAGATGTTTATAACCCAGACTATTTACAGTGAGATGTCAAACATCATTTGAAGATGAACGAATAGTCTTGCAGCTAAACAAGCAGGAGAAATAACGGCAGCTAAAAACATGTGTGAGGTGCCTCTGAGGCCGGTCACTTGAAGGATGGCTTAGAAAGGATGACATAAGTCTGGCAAACCCAGTCCCTTCACTTGCCATGTTGTAAGGAACTGCTTTATCAGACAACCTAAAAAATGCAGCTGGATTTCTTTTCTGGTGCACATCAGACTAAATCCCATTGCCTTGCCTCCACCTGACCTGCAGGATGTCCTGGTCTGTCACTCCTTCTGATGGGTTTTTCTTTTAAGTAAGCTTTGTGAAAGAACTTGCAACAGAGAAGTCCCTGCTGGGAAAAGCTAGATATTGACAGCAATCACCACAACCTTGAAAGCTTAAGAAGTAACTCTTTCTGTGTCCTATGCATAGAGGATATCTTTAAGCAGACCAAACTGAAAATACCATGTCTTGTTTTGTTTGCACTCACAACACTATTCACTAGTGCTGTGTGAATGGCAAATCCCAGGAAAAACACTCTGAAGCTGAAGGTGAGGCTGTATGTGTGCCTGTGTTTATGTCTATACACATTTATATGGAAAGACTATTAAATGACTTGTACCAGAAAGAAATGCATCACCTGCCTCTAAGATGCTGTCCTCTGCATGAGAGGAGAGGTGTGGAATGCAGTGTCCTTACGTGAGGTCATCTTAGCTCCTGTATTTATGTACAACTCCATTAACTCAAGGCTTACCTGATTTCAAACCTTGTACAAAGCTGTCAGGCACAATACTACGGCTTTGTAACTGTGACTTGATAGCACTGGAATCTATGTGCTATCTTGAGTCTAATTTTACTGGGACTTGATGCTAAAATGTACGGTGTTGCTAGTACTTGCTGGCAGAAGGGGTTCATCTATTCTGCATTAAAATATGCACATTTCAATTTCTTGTCCTCATTGCTTAACAGGCAACTTCAGAAGGTGGCCAGTGCATTTCTGTTTGGTGCAGCACTCTGCCTGCAAAGTCTGAAGTTGGAGGTGGGGAGCAGAAGTGAGCCTGCGATCATGCTCTTGGCAACATAGCACAAACTCACAGCCTGGGTACTAGAGCAGCAGCAGGAGGCAAGTGCTTTACAGGATGTGATTTCCATGCTCATCGGATAGTGGAAACTGGAATAAATAGAATTAATGAGCTCTTGGGATCATTGCAGAGAGTGTCAGTAGAAGTTCTTATGCAGAAGACACACTTTGCCCCTCTAAGTGTTCTTAAAGGAGTCACCAAGTGTGCAAAGAAGGGAAATCCTGCTGGTATCCCACACTTTCTCCAACCATCTCCTATACCAAATTCTCAAACTGAATGAAGGATGAGATTAGAAGCAAAGGTAGGAAGAAAAGTTCAGCTCTCCCATTGGAGAGGATGCTCTGGAAAAGTCACTGCTGAGCCTGGTGCTGCCCCAGTAAGACCAAACAAAACCCACAAGTGATCATAAAGGGACACAGAAGTCTGTCAATTACCTGGCAAGGAGCAAGGTGCAGAGCAGGACCCTGTAATAGCCAGGTGTGCCCATATCCTGGAATATGGGCTGCCATCTTCCCAGTTTTATCATCTTCAAAGGGATATATTAACACTACAGGGTAACAAAGCCCACAAGACTTCTGTCACTTCAGTGTCTTTTATCCCTGATTCTTATGCAGGGACCTGCCCAGTCCATTTGCAGCCTCCAAAACCAGGACCTTTTAGGGGAGTGGTATGTGCTGAGGTCATCCCTGCTTCCCTGCTGAGGAGCAGTGATGGAGTTGGGAGGACCCCAACCTGGAAGCTCAGCAGCATTGCCAGGTCCTAGAGTTAGACAGGGGAAAGATAGGGAATGGTCCCTCTATGAGGAAAGACTAAACAGATTAAGACTGCTGCCCAGAAAAAGAGATGATGAAGCCCTCAGAGAAAGCATTATTCACTTGCTTATGTGATTTCACTGAATGCCTCTAGTTCTTGGGTTATTTGGGTAGCATCTTTGTCACCACGAAGAAGGGCTTCTTCCACAACGTGCCCCATGCACTGTGGAACTAATCACCATGGGTTGTTGTGAGGGCAGAAACCATAAACGTGTTCAAAGACACTTGAAGAAAATCAGCAGATGAAGTTTGGTGTTAGACAAGAGGTATTTTCTTCTAAAGCAACTGGCTATTTAGGAATGCCTCCTTCCTCCTGGCCCTGTTTTTTCACTCCCTCTTCAGCTTCTTCCACTGATTAGACCAGCAGGTGGTCCCAGTGATCTCTTGTTCTCACACATTATTTTTTAATTTTTTAAGTTTAAAAAATTAAAAAGGTGAGGCTCTGTCTTTCCAGTCTTGTCTTCTTGGAAGCTAGTAAGGGCTTTGGTGAGGTAGCTGTGAGCACTGGACTGCTCCTGAGACTGTGGACCATGACTTACAACAAGGTCTGTTTTTTCCCAGTGTAAAGGGGGATATTTTTCCCTGTTGGTTACTGAGCATTTGTAACTGACACCACCATGCCCCTCTTGTCAAGAGCCAAGATGTGGATCTCATCCTATGATTTCCAACCCTGATTCTGGAAGAACCCACTACTGAGATGACAGCTATTTACTTATTTCACTTAAAGGTCCATTCTTCACAGTGAAAGAAGGAGATGGAAAAAAAAAAAAAGAAAATTTTAATTAATGCTACTGATGGTTTATGGAGAAAAATGCAGTAAGAAACACCTTTGGTGTGAGACTGATATTAAACCAATTTAAAAATTACTTTTCCTCCTTTGAAAGAAAAAATAATTAACTCTGAAGTGCTGGCAACATAAAACCAGCTCTGAGTGGCAGTGAATATATTTAGTACTTCAGTTGTCCAGTTCTTAGAGATGCTAGGGGATAAGGTTTATAACAAGTATATTATCTCCACATCAAAGAGGTATTTTTTTCATTTTAGATAGAGTTCACGGTCACAGAAAAGTCAAGCTCTGCACAAGCCATAATTAACAGCAAGGATGACTACTGGGCAAAACAAATCTTTGGAAATGGACAGATGTTTATTTCCCTGGATGTTTAAGAAAAGATTTTGGGGAGTTGCATTTGCCGAGATTGATCCCAAACTCTTGTCCGGGTGTCAAAGACTCCTGGAGGGAATACTGAGAAAATAAGAGTATTTTCCTGAATCAAAATTCATTAGAAGCATAATCTCACTGTGCTTCAGTTACACTTTGTCAGTCACCTCCAGGCTTCAAGGCTTAATATATTCCGAGATGAAGCTCCTGGCTCTTTGGTGCTTTAGGAAGACTCAGTGGGTCTCATACAACTGATTGTTCCGAGCCAGGTGAAAACAAAGTTTAATTGTGTGACTATTCAGCAGAGGCAAGCTGTATACCATGCTATATACCATCCCAGAACAAAGGTTTGTTAAGATGCACGGATCTACTCACTACAATGGGAAGAAAACAATTTCCAACCCCAGCTTTCTGCTGATAAAGCCACGTCTTCCCAAATCACAGAAGAGAAATGGGGCTGGGCTTGCCTAATAAAAGCCACACAAGGGAAGAAAAAGCATAGCTCAATAAATGGAGTTCACAGAATCACAAACTAATTGACATCGCGAAGGTGCTCCAGAGGCCACCTTGTCTAAACCCTGGCTCAAAGCAGGCCCAATTAAAGCAGGTTATTTATGGTTTTGTCCAGGTAAGTTCTGAATATCTCCAAGAAGGGAGATTTCATAACTTCTCTCGGCACCACTTCAATCTTTGATGACCCTTATGATAAAGAAGCTTCTCCCATACCGCGTCCAAATTTCTCACGTTCCACCTTGTGCCTCTTCTCTTGCCATAGCACATCTCCAAGGAAAGCCCGGCTCCATCTTCTCCATGCCTTCCCATTGCAGACCGCAGTAAGATCTCCCCATGCCTTCTCATCTTATGGCTGAACAAACCCAGTGGTCACAGCTTCTCTCCATATGTCATATGCTGCTATTCCCTAATCATCTTAGTGCTGCGCCACTGAACCCTGTGTTAATACCTTTCTGTACTGGGGAGCTCCAGACTGGACACAATATTCCAGATGCATTGTTAAGATGGTGAAAAAACCCGATTGTGCAACAGGCCCACAACCAGGCTGGGGATTTTGTGCAGAGTGCAGTGGGTATTTCAGCAGGAATGCTGCAAACACCCCCCCCCCCCCCGAGTTTCAACAGGTGAATAAAAATAAAAAACAACCAAACAACAATAAAACAACCAAACCATAAAACCCGTGGGTTGAGATAAAGACAGTTTAATAGGACAGCAGAGANGGTGGGTGGGGAGGGAGGAACAGAGCTAACGTGGTGGGTTTTAAGAAGCATCTGCTGAGCGTGCCGGCTTGGAGGCAGAAAACAGAGCTGAAGGAAAAGCAAGGGACTGTGGAATCTGCCCTCCCACCTGCCATGCCGCCATGCTGCTGTTACTGGCAGGCAGCAGGGTAACGTCTTCATGTGGCTTGAAACGGCTTGTTAAATATTGTTAAATGGCTTAAAATTCTCAAAAAGATTTGGATTAAAGTACAGACTTTCAGTACTTTTCCTATTTTTATTTGCCACTGATGTCTTTTTTTTCCCCTCTGTCATCAGGCCGAGACTTTCCGTATATTTGTGTGACAAATCACTCACCCTAATTATTGTGCCTTTTAGAAAAAAGCAAGGGGCTGGCAGTGAGAGAAGGTTTTGGTATATTATGCATTTATATATACATATTCCATTTTANCCCCCCCCCCCCCCGAGTTTCAACAGGTGAATAAAAATAAAAAACAACCAAACAACAATAAAACAACCAAACCATAAAACCCGTGGGTTGAGATAAAGACAGTTTAATAAGACAGCAGAGAAAGAGGAAATAACAATAATAATAACAGAATATACAAAACAAGTCATACAAGTGGTACAGAACACAATTGCTCACCACCCAATGCCCAGCCTGCCCCCAAGCAGCAATCACTCCCTCCCCAGCCAACTCCCCCAGTTTATATACTGAGCTTGACATCAGGTGGTATGGAATAGCCCTGATGGCTAATTGGGATCAGCTGTCCTGCATGCATTCCCCCCCCAGATTCTTGTGCACCTGGCAGAGCATGGAAAGCTGAAAAGTGTAAACAACTGAAACCAGGACAAGGTGTCAGATCAGTCATGAGTCCAAACTGTCACAGGTCCAGGCTCTGAATATCCTTCAAAATGCAAGTGTTCCTGCACCCTGCAGCAAAGGCGGCCGTTGAGTACGAAGTTCAGATGCACCCCACCTGCGAGCAGTCCTGCCAGCGTAGGAGCGCAGCCTGCGCCCTCTCTGCAGGATGGCCACGGTGGCAGCAGATGACGGGGTGGGAGCAGAAGCGAGTACAGGGCTCTGCAACAACACTAAAGGCAGGAAGGGGTCGTTGAGGTAAAGCTACCTGGAGAAATGACACCGCGTAAGCGCTTAAAGACTATAAATGCACAAGCTTTGATGCTCTGCGGCTCTTGCAGGCAGAGGAGGAAAGCATGGGGATGCATCTGGAGAGCCGGGAGCCGCAGGGGATCCATTTTTTATCCAGGCCGGTTGCTTGCTTGGCAATTATGGAGCCCAGCAGATCCTTTCTCTGGCATCAAGTGGGTGGGTGGGTGGGGAGG
>VZTL01066198.1:10541-37984 GCA_013400535.1 Scopus umbretta | reverse complement strand
TTAAATGGCTTAAAATTCTCAAAGAGATTTGGATTAAAGTACAGACTTTCAGTACTTTTCCTATTTATATTTGCCACTGATGTCTTTTTTTTCCCCTCTGTCATCAGGCTGAGACTTTCCGTATATTTGTGTGACAAATCACTCACCCTAATTATTGTGCCTTTTAGAAAAAAGCAAGGGGCTGGCAGTGAGAGAAGGTTTTGGTATATTATGCATTTATATATACATATTCCATTTTATTCTAATGGACTGTTCCAGGCCTGTGAGAGGCCCAGGTCACCTAGAGGCAGACGCCAGCATAGAAAATGTGTTTTAACAACAAAGGCTGTTGTTTAAGCCAAGTCACCGTGTCCAGAAGGCTGAACTATCAGGAGCAATTCCCATCCCATTCCTCACAACACGTGCATGTAGGATGCTTCTCTTTATAGCTATCTCTTGTCCTCCAGTATTCACTCACTCAGAGCTATAGCTCTGCCATTTTGCTACATCAGAAATCCTCCTGAGAAGCTATTTTCTATGCACATGAGTGGTTTTTACTTCAACTTTTGTTTTCAGAAGCAAATAGCAATTGCCTCAAAAGAGGAGAATGAATAAACCTCACAAAACTCACACGGACCTCGCATAACTCATCGATGTTAAAAGACTTTCCACACCATGCTGCCAGCGTTGTTAAAATGTCACCTGTTTTACATACCGCCGCAGCCAAACCTTTCATTTATGACTGTAAATCAGCAGCAAGCTTGACGAACAAATGAAGATGCCGAGTCCCACCCCGTGTAAGCCAGTCCCTGTCGCTGCCCTTGGGCATTGCACTGCCAGCTGCAGCCAAGCACGGGGAGAGCCGGGCTGTATTTGCTGCAGGGCTGTGCTTCACGGCAGCTTTCGCACTGCTGCCGCAGTCTCATATTTCATAAAGTTTGGCGCTAATTGAAAAGTGCTTGCTCCTGTTTAACTCATGTGCTTCGTGCTGCCTGTGTGGTTTTTCTAGTGAGGAATAGCCAACAACCCCGCTGCTAATGAAGAATTGAAGTTGGAACATAACGTAGTGATTCACCTTAGGTCACGTATGAAAAATGCCTTTGCCTGTCTGGAGCTGTTGTATTTCTTCAGCGCACAGGGGATTTTTCTGACACTCCTGAAGCTAAGCTGCCAGAAGGTTATCAACCAAAAGGGATTCAATTACAGACTGTCTATTCTTCATCAGGGTGTCCAGGCTTCCTTGCTCAGCAAGCCACGTATCAAACCCCCTGTACAGCGAGAAGCCCCGCACTGCTCTACCTAAAAATGCTGAGGAGATCCCTGGGAGCTGCTCCACGGTGAGAAATGACCCCGTCTGCGTACCTTGCCTCACCTCCCGGCCCTCCACCAGCAGTTCCAGGCTGGGAGGCGGCTGTTGTGTCCCAGGCTGCTCGGGGCTGTTGGAGCTGGCAGTCCACCCCTGTAGCTGGGGCTTGGGTGAATGACAAAGTCCCAGCAGAGGAGCTGGACACTATGGGTTTGGAGCCGGCGCTAGTGAAACCATCTTGTACTTGCTGGGGATGATAGATAGATCTTCTTTTAGAAAAGGTAAAAACAAGTCACTCGGAGAGCCAGAAACTGGTGGCTCCCTCATGGAAATGCTCAAAAACTCCGCTGCATGCAAACAGAGCACTTCCAAGCCTGCGATAATCTATTTGGTATTTTCCCAAGACAATTTCCAGAGGTCAGCTACAGTCAAATAATTGTTACAAGGAAAAATACTAGCATAAAAATAAGAATTTTATTTCCGAGAAAACCTAATTAGATTGCCCAAAACACACAACCTGTCATTCTGAGAGAGGCTTCTTGATTTCAAATCCATCTTAGCAGAGGCAAGGAGTGAAAGTGGCAACCAATAATGATCATTACAAACCTTATTATATATAACAAATGTGAATAGCAGGAAGTGTGATAGCTGTGCAAACAAGTCACCAGCTAGGAAAGAGACAGCTGATGGAGGAGGATAAAACATTAATGAAAAAATCCTGGGTTTAAGGATTAAGGGCAAGAAGGCATTATTTAAGTATACTCAGACCTAATGAAATCCTTGCTATCGTACAGGAGAATAGGATTCAAAGGGACCTCTTGGATCATCAAATCCTCCTGCTGTCTGTCATGCCATACCAAATAATCCTCTTCATTAAAATAGTGATATTAATCTTAAAGTAGTTCTTTTTGTCTCCAGATCCCAAGGGATGGGGGGCAGTGTAGAAACCACTTTAGAACCCAATAATTTTGTTGGTTATAACCTCCTTGTGATTTCATACTTAAGTTTGTTTGTTGGCATTTCATATGCAGTTTTTGTGACAAAAAACATCACTCATCAAGTCCAGTAACTTCTCTTCCCTTTGTTAGTCCCTGTAGGTCTGGTGTTAAAGAAGGCAGAGGTGCCCATCGTGATACACAAAAAAGAAGAAATATTAATTGCATATTTATGTTCTGTATTTGGAAAGAAATAGGGTGTGCTTATTTCTTAGGAAGGAAAAAATGCTTCCTCTCTCATCAGTTGCAATGGAGGATGTCAAATAGCAACCATTATAGCAATGTACAGTTGCAGTACCAGCAAATTTGCGATCAAGAGCATTGAAAGAAGTGTCTGAGGAGCTTCCTGAATCACTGGCAGTGATTTGCAAAAGATATTGAAAGACAAGGGAAGTTACAAAGGACCAGAAAAGTGCTGTAGTTACACTCTTGATTAAACAGCGTAAACCAGGGTTGTCCTCAGAAATCATGAGGTCCTGGTCACTGCTCCCCTGCACGAACAGAAGACTTACTTGTGTGTCTGTCTGGTCTCTCCTGCAACAGACTGAGCACCTGTGTGGCTGGTACAGCAAGTCTGGTGTCATGCTGATCACGTGCTAGCCAGCAGCATGCCAGCCCCTTCAAACTGTGAGTCCGTACTTAAAAATGGTATTGCGATGACCTGGATTTCCCAAGCCCAATTAGTCTGACACCAGTCCCAGGCAAAATTATGGCTAAGCAGATACGGGAGGTGAATAAAGCATTAATGAGTGGTAGCACAGTCAATGCCAGCCAATGCCAAAACCTATTTTCTTAAAAGCAATCAATGAAACCTCTTATCAAAATGAGATTTCATATTTATCTGATTAAAGTTATCTTTATAGATCGCTGGGAATCAGAGATGTCTAGCTGACAGTTTCACGTGTCTTTCTTATTAAAAAAAAAAAAAAAAAGCAATAAAAAAAATTAGTGTAGCCTGTACTACACTGGTGAGATTTAAGACTGGTTCACAGATGTTCAAGTAATTGTCAAAGAGGAGTTCACTAAGTAGTTTTCATGGGAGCCTCATGGTCAGTCCAGAGAAGATCAAGAACTGACTTTGCTTGTGATCTATAAATACATGTGGGGGCAACAATTGGTGGCAGTAGATAGCTCTACCATCTACCTAAGCTAGATTTGTAAAATTATGTAGCTAAGACCGATGCTACACAAGTTCCAAGTAGGAAGAAGGAAAGATTTTGAACAGGGACCAGCTGACCATTAGACCAGCTCATTAGGCAAGCAGTGGGTTCACCACTATTTGAAACCTTTGACTGCTATTTTGCCCCGACAAACTCTCTGCAGGCAGTCCCTGTGGGAGCTGGTGGCCAGCGCTAGGCAGCAAGTCTGACTCAGGGGAACTCCGTGTGCCTTACCATTTTGGAAAGGGGCATGGGTGTCTTTCCATCTTAATTACTTCAGTTTAATTCCACGGTGCGCAGTAGCGGTGTCAGCTCACACCACAGTACGTGCATAGTTACAAGCTCCCCAGCTGGTGAGCCCTTTAGTTCCCAGAGGACCACAGAGTACCAGCAAGAGCAGCGCACCACCAGGAGGTATTCCAGAGTGCCTGCCAGTACGTCTAAACCTTGTCTATCTTTTTCTTGGTGGTGTGGGGGACAGCCAGAGAACCTGGGGGCAGATATAATAACAAACGTTCATGATACCTCTTGCGATAGCAATCATCTGATTGTTGCCTGCATGCACTGTTTCCAAACGGTTGCCTGGGCTGTTTTCAAGCAGCTGCTTGCAAACGTTGCAGATACACATTTGAATTTCATTATCTGATCTGTTGCATGGAAATCACTCAGCTAGATATTCGAGCTCATATCCCATTACTTCTGGCACTGCAATTTCTGTGAAGTTACCTTGGGAAGGGAGGAATCTGCAAAACCAGCTCCCTAAGCATCTAGTCTCAGTAAATGATCACTTCTGGGGCAATCTGAAAAGCACGAAATGACGGGTCAAGGCATTTAAACTAACAGACAGTCTTGGCTGACCAGGAACACCCACAGGACACCCAAACCATAATGAAAATTTTCCTGCTAGGAAGATCATTTCAGCCCTGACAAAGATGCCAATGCCATCTGGGATCTCACTGTACCGCATGGTTGCTGCTTAGTGGATAAGCAGGTCTCTGCTGTTAAAAGAAAAAGAGGCACAAAGGGCAAAGATGGGGTAGTCGTGGTAATGGTATTTCAGGCTCTTTTTCATAAGCCAGTGGTGAAGTATCATCAGATCAGACCCATGAAATGAAACAGTTGGTGGTTGGGGTGGGGGACAGGAGGCTGGTTCAGACTAGCTCTAGTTTGGACCCACAGACTGAATCACCGCTAGCAGCTGGACTGTGTTAGGAATGTTTCTGGAGCATGTCTTTGGCTTCCATTTCACATGAAATGAATCTGCTCGTGTCCTCCAAGACTGCTCCACTCCGCAAGCCAGAGCAGGAGACGGGGGACAACCAGGAAAGTCTCGTCAAAAGCACTCCCCTAATCCAAACTGAAATGCTGATATTGAGACACCTACAGATGCTCACACTGCAGTATGCAGGAGATGAATATTTAGGGTTATCGAACTGTAATAAAAATTGCTACCATTGGCACATCTTTTTCTTACGGGGAAGTTGCTTAACAGGGAAAGCTGTTTTTTTCCTTCAAGTCATCACAGACGGTCATCCGACTTTGTAAAGGTGCCAGACTCACATCTGCTGTTAAAGTGATGGAACTTCTGTTCCTAGTCACACTATGGCTGATAATGACATGGGAAGGACAGCCATGCTCATTCTCTTTTTTTGCTCACTTAAATGGGTGGGTTGAACAAAATGCATATATATACTGCATGGCTTCTTCATACGTCATTGGAAGAAAATATAAATGCCATGAGTAGATTCTTTCTTGTATAGCTGACCCTCTCAGAAAATGCTGAAGCGTATAGAAGTGTCTGCTTTTAATGCAAAATCAGTGCTGGGCATATTCTGCAGAATCTGATCCAAAGCCTGTTGAAGTCTATGGAAACTTCTTTTATCTTTGACAGGGCTCTGAACAGGCTCACAGAGCTGTCTCCCACAGCGTGAAGCGGACTGGCTTAGATGTACCATGATAGTAGGTTTTCCTAAAATGTCCACAAAATTAAGGCATACAGAGTGAGAGACAGACAGCATGCAGGAAAGATCTACCTACCTGTCCTACATATTTCAGCAAAACAAATCAAAACATCTGTCAAGACATACAGGGTTGAGTCTACAAAGCTCTAAGCACTCTTTCAGGTGATGAAAGCTCTTACCTCTCATTGACTTCTTTGGAGAATCAAGCACCGTAAGTCTCAAATGCCAAGGTTTATTGAGGTGGGAAGCCTTTTTTCCTATTCTTTTTCCTCTGGACATCAATGGCTTTGTTCTGCTTTCCTCTGTTCTGGTTTTCTGAGCAGTGTGTTGCAGGCAGGGAAGGAGAATGACTGAAGTATGCATGCCCAGACATTTTCAGATGGCTTATGACATGACATGAGTATGCTGTAATGGCAGGAGTTTGTATTTAACTTCAGCATTTCATTTCAATTCTTGTTGTTTATCTGCCCGTCTCTTCTAATATTCACTGGATACAGGGAAATGACATTGCGATAGCCATTGATATATTAGGTAGGAGAGGGTTACTGGCAAAGTAGTGATGATCAAAGGATGACACACTTCTCTTCACATGTATGAAAAGGCATTTTAGTTATTCAGAAGCAGTACTGAAAAATCTACATCCCAATTAAGGTGTAAACTGTGTGGCTTGCAAGGTGCAGGGAAATGGTTGCAAGTCCCCTCTGCAGAGACTGCTTGAGAAATGGCAGCGATGGGTGCTGTAACAGCAGCAGAGGGAGAAAACATCACAAATATGAATGGGATGGGAAAAAGTGATACCGTCTTCACCCATCGGTGTGAGCTTGTCTGTGGCTGTAGGGAATGGCAGTAGTAAAAAGCTCCTAGTTTTTCTGATGCCTATAAGCATGGATTGCTGCTAACCGTCCATGTGCATGCCAGGTAACATGACTGTGTCCCCTTGCTGTAGCTGGCTCCTCATGTGCTGTAGGGGACAAAGCAAAAATTTGATCCCTCTTCCCACTAGAAGGTTTTTTCCTTACCTAACATCAGCTAGCAGCTTCATGGGCCCTCTCTTCTAGGGGGTCAGTCACAAGCGCCCATCTTCCCCTTCAACTTTTTCTAATCTAGCCGAAAACATCACTGATTTTCCTTTCCCGCAGTCTCACTACTATTTATTATTTAAAGCAGTGCCTGTATTATTTAACTCACTGAACATTTTTGGGGTATGGTTGCCATGAAAGAGGCTGTGCAGCATCACTGTGCTGGCCTGTGAAATAACAACACCGAGGATGCCTTCCTCCTCCGTTGGAACAGCCTTCTACTGCCAAACTGTTCACAAGTTTAGAAACACCACCTCTAGTTTTTCTCAGGTGTTTTTGAAGTCCATAAACATACACACACATGCATGCACAGGTGTCTGTGGGTATACTTCCAGATGTCTATGGTATGTGTCAGGAGGATGCGATACCCTGCCAGATAATCTGTAGAGCCTTTGCTCAGCTGCAGCCTTCTGCACCCTGAGCTGTTCATCGTGCATCCTTGGCTGCTCCACTGGCACACCAGGCTACTTCCCAAAGAGCTTTTGTCTGTAGCACTGCATCTCAGATCCCAGCCACGGATTTTCTCCCCTCCACACCCCAACTGGCCACTTTCTCCTGCAGATTAAGCTACAGGTTTGTGATAGCATGCATGCCCAAAGGATGAAACAAACTGGCTAACCATTTCACAAACCCTGACTCCCTTCTTCAGCCCAAAAGACATTTGTTTTTCTTTATTCTGGGGGCAGACTGTCTCTGTTATTTCTACATGCTGACTGTTCTTTCTGCTGATCCACCACAGGACTATTTAGCGACTCCAGCTGAATTTTTTTGTCTCAGGGATCAAGGGCTGTTGTGTGATTTACTTATTTTTTTGCCTGTGATTTGTTAGTCTTTCTCTGACTTCTCCGCATGCCACTCCTCTTCCTCTTTTTCAGCCATAGGTTTGCAGAGCCTTGGGCTCTGCAGATCTGTTTTAGTTCCCTGTCAATTATTCCTCCTTGTTTACGGTAACGGCTCATATCACATTTTATTACTGTGGCTCATGTGCCTTTCACATCATTGCTTTCGAAACACTGAATTTATCCTGAAATGCATCTGGTTTTCAGTCTAGCTCCTCACTGTTTCCTAAACCCAGGGTGATTTTGTTCTTGGTTTTGCATCTTTTTTGCTGGCTGCAGCTGTGTCCGTGGTCCAGGATTACTGCTCAAGTTTCTGTGAGAAGCACAGAAATTTTTTTCTTCTTGTCTCTGACTTCCAAGCCTCTGAGCCACCTCTGCCCCTGCTTTCTCTCCCTTCTGAGCCTTCAGTGCTGTGTTCCCTTGCCGGCCATTGTGTCAAACATAAAGATGAAATGACCGGGGTGTGTGAAAGTGCTTGCCGACACTTCAATATTATCTTCTCCTGCAGGATATCACAGTTAACCCTGCGTCTCCACTGCCCTTTACAACTGCCTTATTTTCATTTTGAGAGAACTCGGCACTCGCAGCAGCATGGGATTAATATCTCAGCTGCTGCTGTGTGCAGGCAGAGCTCCAGCTTTCTCTCCCATCGTGTTGCTGAAGTGTCTCCCATTTGACCACCTGTATCACTGCATGATTAAGGGCAGCGCTGAGCTGTTTATCCCTCTTGCAGTTCCTCCAAGTCAGTATCCCCCTCTGTCAGGGCCCGATTTCACCTGTGAAGCTGAATTTTCTAGAGGGCACACGTGATAATTTGAGAGGAGATCCTGCTACCCCCTTACCAGAAGCAGGGAAGCTCCTGTCTCTGCTTAGCACTTTTTAAAAACCCACTATAGCTAGTCTGGGACGGGAAATGGGAACAATGTACTGTGTCTATAATGTAAAGAGGATTTCAGGCTTCCCCAGACGCTTATACTTTTGCCTACTCCAAATGATAAAAAAGCATGCGTCAGGCCTCAAAATACAAGATTGTCTTTAAATTTCATGACATTTGAGAATATAAATTTTGAATGTTTATTCACCCTCCGCATTCTGGGCCTGGAAGCGTATTTAATAGAACCTTCCTTTTTCTTTATGAAAGGAAGCTTTTACCTCAGACTCTGGAGCATGGAAAACGTGAACTGCCCAGAGAGGTTATATCTCAGGAACAGTTCAATGCTTCAGTGACTTTGGCAAAACTGAATTTTACTGTTCCAGGGTTTAGGGTCTTGGGAAAAGGACAGAGAAAAAAGGATAGGCCTGGATGGAAAAAGTAGGAGAAACCCCTGGAGAGATGAGTTTGTTGCTGCTGAGATGAGAAAGTGGCTACTTCTTCCCTCTAGACTTGCTGTCCCCCACCAATTCCAAAGACTCAGGCTCTTCTTCCAGCAGCACCATGTAACTCGGCTTACCATGGTTTAGGCAAAGCAGGCAGCAAAAAATGATGATTTTGCCACCCAAAAGAGTCTATTTTCCTAGGTGACAATGTCTTCTCTACCTCTAGAGCCCCCTCCATCTTATCTCCTGGCAGAAGTCTCTCTGGAAAAGGATTTTAAGGAGATCAGGCTACAGGGTGAATCCATAAGGTGGGGGAGATTGACAGACCCCCCTTTTTACCTAGACTGCCAGACCCACTTTTTTTTCCGTGAGTGGCAAAAACAGTGAGGAGAAATTTGGGGAGCATTTCACCTAAAGTGTGTATCTGGCTACTGCAAGAAGAGAAAACATTTCAGGGAAGTGAGAGCTCCACTCGGAGGGATCACAAGCTAGAAGATTGGGAAAAAAAGGTGTTTTAGCACCTCCTTTGTGTTCCTGAAGCTGGAGGGCAGGTCCTCATATTTATATGTTGTTGTGCAAAACAGAAAATTAGACATAGACTTAGACAATGAGACAGAAGTGCCACCACTCAGGTGGTCTTATGTAAGGGCAAAGGAAAACTCCAGGTAGGAGCTCGTAACTGTGATGAAACCTCTGCACAAGAGCAGGTTAATAGAGGTTATCTGCTAACAGCAGATAAGAGATCTCAAAAGGAAGAGTCTGTGACACTGAGCAACAGATCTGCAGACCACTTTCAGCTATACTGAAACAACTGATGGAGTTAGACCAGAACAACCCATGTTTCCCACCTTAATTGACCTAAGACAACCATTGTATAGCCTCTGTTGCTGTATAGCTCCACCAAAAGTATGATACTGGCCTGCAGCTTGGGTTGGAGGGATTTCTAGCACTCCATAGGATCTCACCAGTTGTCAGTGTCTTAGAGAGCTGACTTCAAGGAGCTTTTGTACTATATATGCCAGTGTGGCCACTCTAAGGCAGGTGTAACAAGTTTAGGTCACAGCTTGCAGCTCTCAATGAACTTGGAACAATCCTACACCCTTACTGTGCCCCAGTTTGCCTTTTCAAAGAGACAGCAATAATGATATTCTCTTATTACAGAGCAGCTGTTGAGAACATACTAGTTCATGTTAATAAAGCAGTTGGATACCCTTCAGTTACTACAGGAAAGACATGCAGAGGATTTTGTTTTATTGTAGTTGTATAAAGATGGAAGCAGTTAACTATTTCGCACTGAAAAGCATAATACCTGTAGAAAGCCTTACCTAACAGCAGGTAGGAAGCAACAAGACAAATCACAAAACAAATCTATGAAGCAATCCTTTGAATATGAAGACACAGAAAACTTGAATATAGACTACTACTAAATGTAGCACAACAAAATGTAAGCTGGGTAACCAGCTGAATAATCACAACTGCTGACGATTACCTATGAGCATTCCTGAAAGAGAAGTGTGACCCTAAATGTTATCTGTTTGTAAAGAGATGTCTTCCTCTCTATACAGGTAGTGGAGGACAGGGAACTAGAACATGAAGAGCACTACATCAATAGCTAACAAATAGGTAGAAGAATTAATAAAGTAGTGTTGTGTAAGCAACTACGGCAAAATAAGGTGATAAATAGCAGGCAACTGGGGCTTATAATGCATCTGGCAAACCAACTTAATTATGTTCTTTGACAGGATAACAAGCCTAGTGGACAAAAAATACTCCACGGTAGCTTTTTGTATAGTTCCCTGAGATGTCCTTTTACGTGGATTACTGAAATCTGAATGGTACTTCTCAAACTCCAGCTCTTCCAGTGTGTGCCAAATGCAGGGAAGTCTGTCATGCCATGCAGTGTTTTGCAGCCAAAACACAGTCATTTTAAACTACATGACTGTTTTAAGGATGTTTTCTCAACCTACAAATCTACGAAAGCCACTGAATGAAAATTGGATTACGCCATATCGTTTTTCATAAGAAGGATTTGAATCTTAAACTTCAATATCCCAGAGGGGCTCAAAACCACAGCTACGCAGATGTCTTGCTATTAGAGCAGCCGGCAGAGGAGATGCACATATTCTCAGTTTATTTTGCAATCACATGTTAGTTGGCGGTTTGTTGGAGTTGGAAAAACTGTTGGAGCTGTGAACAGACACCCTCTTCCACATTCATCAAGAAGGCTATTGCCCAAAGGTGCATACTTCCCTCCTCCTTGCTGCCCATGATGCTACTTGCCTGCCTGGTCGCTCATGCTGGGAGGTGGCATTGTTCATGCACCTTTACTTGTTTCAGGCAGCGTGGGAGGAGATCTTTCCCTGGCTGCTCTATAATACACTTTCAGGCAACTAGTAAGGGGACTAGGAGAGGTGCAGAATGGTGTAAAACTATGTAATGCCATGCCATGTCAGATGCTCTCTAAAGAAGTTATGGAGCTCTGCTTGAAACGCTAGCCATGATCAGTACATTGGCATTATTACCGTAAAAGGTATTTGTTCCCTGTGTCCTGGTTTTGGGTCTATAAACACTATGGGATCCAGTGGTTAAAAATTGCACAGCTAGCCCAAGGATTTGTTAGTATCACAGCTAGGAGCTAAAAACATGAGCCAGCTGTGGCATGGATGACATGGATCAGATCTGCTAACATAGAAGTACTAGAAAATTCATTAACCTCACTATGGTCTTGCTACTGGAAGAGAACAAAAAGCTGTCTTCTCAGGAGAGGTCACACAAGAACAGTTTGGTCCATTTTTCCTGAGAAGGTGTGGAGCAAGTGTTTGAACTTTGCATCTCCTACTGGTTTCTCTTCTCACTTGCATGCTATATGACCTTGTACTCCATGAATCCTCTCATATCTTTAGGTTGAATGACAAGGAAACAAGAAAAGCTATTTCTTTGGGAGATGACAACAGAGTATCCACTGTCAAGTGGGGTGTGAAACTGATGATACGTCTGGCTTGTAGGAAGCCTGGTGAAAAATAGCCAAACACCCAGGATAAGTGTTAGTGGTGGAGGATTAAGCAAGCAGGTCTCTTGTCATGCCCGAGCAACCGGAGAACAACTTGAGAACAGACTGAGCAGAGCCTAACCATAACTGCAGGATAAAAAGATGGAAGCACATACATAAGTCCGGAGGGTGAGAATATACAAAGTGCAAGCTAGAGGAATGAGCTGAAATCGATAAATTGAAGTTCAACCCCGATAAATATAAAGGAAGGGATGAATAAACATGAGTACAGAGAAATGAAGAGATCACAGAAAAGAGTTGTAGGGTTAATGAGAACATAGCCAAGGGGGAATTGCTAGATGTGTCTGGCCCAAATGCACAAAATGCTACATCAAATGCATACTGGGATTAATAGGTGTCATGACTTTAAGCAAGTAACATAGCTGGACAGTACTGAAGCGTGTTTTGGTCAGCACAATTCAAAAAATACCTAAGCCAAATGGATAGCAATCAGATGAAAGAATACAAGAATCAGTGAATCTGGGCCCATTTTGTTTGTAAAAAAACCCGCCAACGTTCAGTGTAAGGTTTTCTTAATGCTGATATGAATAAGTCTCCTAACTACAGACCTCAGAGGAATAGGACCTCAGTTCCCTCCATGAGGGAAAATGGAATCATCCATTTTTAATTAGCCACATTTGCAGGAATTACAGTTTTGTTTATTTGTGGCTTCACGTGCCATGCTCCTTTGCTTTATTTATGAACAGAACAACCACTAACTAATAATATGTTACTGCTGTGACGGTGCCCATTGAAAGGCACAGGGAACGTACATATAGGCTTTAGAGAGGGTGAGCCGCAGCTACACAATAGCTTTCTGAAATGGGGACAGGGATACAAAAGTATTAAGAAAGGGAAGAGAGCTCTGCCTACAAGCCTCTAAATCACTGTCAGGAAGCCCACACTTTCCAGATTCGTACCAGGCCCTGGGACGATCCTTGCACCTCCCAAGGCTGGCCTGGTGATGGTAAGGTGGCTTCACAGCAAAGACCAAGTTAGACCACTTGCAAAGGTGCACAGGTGACATGTGTGATACCTGACTCAACCGGCACCAGTGATGCGAGTTCAACTTTTTAGGTGGTGTTGCCAAACTCCAGGTTTGGAGGGTGGACCAAACCAAAAGCGATGAGCCACACCGGAAGGCACAGATTTATCTCAGTTGGAGAAGACAGGGAAAAGTCTATGTGCTTCTAATACCCATAACTCTGAGTAAGCAGCAATGACTGCCTCTGTTCTTCCATTTATAAAGCAGTAGCTGCTATACAATGTCAAGATATCCACTCCAGTTTTACATTAGGGTGGCGGTGAGCATGGGCTACCACCTTGTCAAGAAACAGAATGGGAAGGCAGAAGAAAGAAAAAATCTCAAGGGACAAATAAGTTAAAGTTAAATAAGTTCAAAGTTAAAGCATAACCAGGACACCTTACAGGTAAGGACAAACACTGTAAACATGATGGTGAAGTTTTCATCTTTAATTATTTTAAAGTTAGCTTCTTACATTGGTCATTGCAGAAGAACCTTCTGAACACAAGCTGAACACAGACCACTGGCTGCTCATTCTGAAACAGAACTAACAGCAACAGCCCAAAGCAAAGTTGACTCTCAAAACAAATTATAACCTAGCTCTGGTTAACTTCAGCTCCTGGGAACCTGTTGACTCTTTCACTAAGGGTAGTTACTAGAGAAATACCCAGTTACTATAGCTACATCTACATTGCTAAAGGCCATCCACCCTAACAGACGCTTGCCCTGATTTATTTCCAAGCCAAGCCATGAAGTGGAGCAGTCCCCCTGGTCAGGGCTAGTTCCCTCTAGAGAACGGCCACATGCTTTCTGCCTCATGCTTGCTCTGGGCATCCTCCGAATTCCCCACAGAGCTCTCATGTCCCTGAGACACAACTCTTTGTAGTGTTTCTCTTTCTTTCTTTCTCAGTTCAGTGTGTGTTAAAACAAAAGACTTATACTGCAGCCCCACCTATTTTTAAGTGGGTACATACCATAAAGGTTGGTGGAGGTATTTCATTCTCCAGTCCCAGTTCTGTTGGCCTAGATCATGACTTACTCACATGTTTCAGATCAGTTTCTCTTGAGGAGAGGAGGTGTGATACAGGTCCCACAGCTGTGCAGAAGATGAGAGTCTGTTATGCTTGCAAGACAGGTCTTAATTACTAAGTGCAAATTGTTATTTGGTGTTAAAGTGCTGGGAGAAGATAAATGAAAGCAGAGGAAATATTCAGTAGCTGCTGAAAAGGACCTGCAACACCCAGACACAAGGAGATATCTCATTAATTACTCGCTTTAGTCCCCTTTGGGATCAAAAGACAGTGGCAATAGAATTACTTTTGTTTGCAGCTGTGGGTTCTGTTTTGACTGAGATATCTGTTTTCTATTTATACCTTAATGTTTTTTCACACATTTCTTTTTGGTATGGGAATTAATTGCCTACAATTTACCTAGAGCCTGTATTTCGATCCATGTGTCAATCATTCTTGTTTCATAGTGCCTCAAAGACAGCAGCAGAAATAAGGGCTACTAAGAACAGACCAATCCTTCCAGCATGGACTGAGCCATTCAGGACTACAGCTGTTAAATGCCAGCACAAGTAGGTATGTGATATTCAGCATTTGAATTCTACCCAAAAAAGTACACTGAAGCAGCAGTAGCTGTCGCTGGACTGAATTCCAGAGAAAATCTCTCCTCCTAGAGACCAGCTTTGTCATTCTGTTTCACTTGTCCAACATCTTCTGGTGCAAATCTTGAAGAAATCTCGGAGAAAAATAATAGAAATCAGTGAAAGACTAAGTTACTAAGAAGCAGTAAACCAGTATCTTTTCCACAGATAAAGCATAGCTACTTCAGACTGGCAAGGGGCCCTAACTTGGATGTCACTTCCTAACCCTGTCCAAATGCATGACCAGAGCTGTCAGGTGGTGCCTTATGCGAGCAGGACAGCTGTGAAGTTTGACTTTATGTCTGAGTTTCCTGAAATTTGAAAGATACTGTGGGCCTATGAACATGCTTCAGAACTGCTCCTTGTTACATGGAGTTTGTGACTCTTTTAAAATTAGCTTAGCCCTAAGAATCATCCATATCCATACCTGTTTGCCAGGGAGGGAGGGTCAGGAGGGAGCATCATTAATTGCAGCCGCTCTGAAGCTAGGACCCAGATTGCAGGTCTGCCTGCATTGTCCTTCTTGCTCCTTCCCACCTCATCCCCAAAAATAATAGAACATGTGAAAGAGTATTTGGTCACCTCTCCATCATGCTTTGTCACTGCTACCCATGATCTCAGCAGTTTATATTTATCCAGGGAGAGAGGAGGCGAAACAAGAAAACAGAAGGAAAGATGGAGGAGTGGATGAGAAACTAACAATTTCTAAAACTGTAAAACCTGGCAGGCTTTGGTTTTATGGCATCATGGTGGATGGCTGTACAATGAAGAGCTGGCTTCTGTTGTTAGCAATACTATCAGCAATTTCCTACCCAGCTGGGAAAGATTTTTTGTTAATACACATCATGATTTTAATAGCATGTGTGTAGGTGGTAAAGAATTGGATTTTTTTAAACTTTATAATCAAGGTGAGAGGAGGCAGGCTTAGTACATGAGAGAAACATGCAGTGTCAAAATATTCTCATCTATTATCCCCCAGGTCACACTGGCAGATCCTTCCCACCTCCCACCTACTGACTGGTCTTAAAGTTGAGAACTGTACCCTGCTCTGAGCACTTGGCTTTTTTGATTTATTTATTGTAAAAACTGAGCTAGAGGTGGAGAAGAAGTACCACTGACTATATCTGTTAATTTCAGAGCTTAAAAGTCATTGCTTACACTTTGTATCCAAAAAATGTCCTCAGGCCTCAATGGAAACTGGGCCTATGGCAGGGAACCTAAAAGTGTTTGCTTAGTACAAGTTGAAAAGGAATGTGCAAAAAGGCAAAACCCATCAAAGATGAGGCACTTAGTAGTTTTACTGTTAATACATGTAAATGCAATGGAAAACTGGAGCACTCTGGTAACTTGGGTTTAAAGCACAGCCTGCTTCATCTTCACAAGGATATTTTTACTCTACCCTGTCCGTGAGTTATGCCAGGCAAAAACTGAGACTTAGTATGATTTTATATTTTATGTTGCCAAAGCTTATTTAAAATCAATGCAAGTAATATTTTTATCTCAGCATGATAGCAAGGAGTTGTAAATATGGTGTTTTGTACTCAACAGTGATGTTAATAGAGTATCAGAAAGACTGTGATATAGGGCCTTACATATCTCCCGCCACTTTATGTGTAATTGTTCCTAGAAGTTGGAAAAACTTCAAAAGCAAGTTGAGGTCAGCTTAATTCAGCTACCTTTCCTGAGGTAAAAGAGCATCTGAATAAAATATAATGACCCCTCTCTTCCAGGAACAATTTTGTGAGGTAGGGTTCTCCCAGAGCTCAGTGAACAGTCTTAGGGGATTTCCTTGCTGGATGAGTCTGGTGTGGAAGCTGTGTGAACAAATGCCTTAGAGGAAGCTAGAACAGAATAGCTGCTTAAGAAGATTAATGACTGGATTCCTTAAAAGCTACTTACGGGAGAGGTGCTCTCTTATATGTGAGCCAAAGACAATTAATTAAAATGGGTCAATTACACTGTCAAATACAACATGTATCCAGAGTTCAAGCTTTCATGTATGTACACCAGAAATTGTAAAATAAAGGGAGGGAAAAGACCTACTTGCATCATACAGGGCAGATGAAGAATATGAGTTGGTGAAGAGGTAGAATACTTCTTTCAGCTTCCACGAGTCCCCCACTTGTGAATAGGTAAATGCTGACGTGTTGGATCCTGTCGTGGGCATACATCACAGCAACCGTCTGCATCTGCGGTGTCCTTTAGTGTAACAGAGTCAGAACAAACTACAGAGACAGAAAAATTTGCAACGTCACATCGAAACAAAACCATTTCTTGAGTGGAGGAGTCAAATCCCAACTATGCGCGCAAAGAGGGAATTCTACGGAAATTGACTCTTTTTTTCTTCTAAATAAACATAGTGGCATCAGTAGCATCAGAACAGAAAAACCTTAAAACATTGACGGTTTTGTGCTAAGGATGCAATGTGGATTGAATTTAAACACAAGTCCCTAGAAAGAAAAGACAAACCCACCTAGACAGAATTGTTTTCGGTGAGCCTACACTAAAGGGAGTGATCAAAATACTAAGTCAGTCAGTTACATGATATATTTTAAAGAATAGATTGATGAGAACTAGAAACCTTCTTTGTTCTATCAGTCACTCGAAATGCATTTCCTTCCAAACCCATCTAGAATCTGCACAAGCATCAATGTATGTAAATTCAGAGATGAAAGCAATAATTCATACTGGTAGGAAAGCACAATGCATTTCTAGTATGAATGCCAATCATCCTCCATAGGTTGTATTGCTGAGCAATGAATAGGAAGTATACATGCACCTAATCAAAACGGAACATTTCGGAAGGCACACAATCCGTAAAATGTCTGGGGATTTTAATGTTCAAGATGAGCGAGAACTTTGGGTTTATAGCTTGTCTGTAAGCACATGGCAAGATGCAAAGCAGGGCTGGGATGCTACTTTATTTGCTAGTCACTTAGAACAACAGAGAGAAAGACTTTTGAATTCTCTTCCTGGGTTTGGGCAATAAAACATGGCTTTATGACACAGATAGAATGAGCAAGCACATCGGTCTGGTGTATCCTACCTAGAAGCCAGTGGGTCTGCTTGAGAGAGACTTGAATTTGCAATGTGGGAGCATGGTCTGTACCAGATATTTCAGAAAATTCCTCCTGCAGCCTTTTGGGAAACTCATTTGGTTCAATGGTCATCATGCAAAGCTTGAGATGTAGGACAGCTGCATTTAATTCTCCACTGACAACGGCATCAAACTGGCCAAGGTTAGGATAGACTTTCACTGATAGTCTGGCCAATATTAAGCTCTTCCTCATGCACACACTTGCTAGCCCACTAACTGTAATCCCCCAGCCCAACCAAGTGGCCATAGCTCCTGCCCAAGCTTGAGAACATGATTCACAGCAGGTTCAGAGGTGGAGCTTGGCGGCCACCTCTGTCCCGTTCCTGCCAAGAGCATGGGACTTTCCCTGTGCATCAGTTGTGCGGGGCAGCTGCATCTCCCAGGACCTGTGCTAGAGCCCCCTCCTTCTGCATACTGGGCTCTGCTTCTCCCTTCTGTCACTCAGACCGAGAGGACCTTGTGCTCATCCCTAAATGCCAGTTCAAACAGACCCTTTTTCATGATCGGACTCAGTCCTGCAGCAGAACCAATGGACCACATTTCCCTCACTCAATTGCGTGGTCTAGAGATACATGGTATATATGATAGACTGATCAGAAGCTATGGCAACAGGAACAACATGATCACCATAAGCAGGTGAGGTGAGAACAGATATCCTTTCCTAGAGCAGAAATTAAAAGCCTTGCTCAGTAAGAAGTACTTCATTTTTCCTTAGAAGAGAATATTCTCTGGTCATCTCTTACTTGAGATGCCTTATTTTTGGAGTACAATGGAACAGGGAGCCTGGCACAACAGAACTGCAGGCTGACCCTCAAAATGTAATAAACCCAAGTTCTCTGTTTTTTTTAAATGAAAGAAGTGAAGCTGGAGTTGACCACACCTGAATCACTGGCAAATCCTTTATTAAGGACAGGAGTGGAGGTCAGTCAGTGACAAGTATTCTGGGTTAGTTTGAGTCAACAGGAAGACTGAATGAGTATGTCAGGTTTAAAAGATGGTTCTAGTATAAAAAAAATGCAAGCAACATTTTGAAAAAATAATTCTGATATTTTCAAAGCAAACATTTCCTATTTCAATTTTCATTTAGAAATTTATTACAGTGTGTTTACAAACATTTTAACACTGTTCTGAGCTTCTGAACTGGAAAACAAATTATTCCTATCACCCTAAATAAAACACATTGATCATAATACCAGGAAAATTCTGCAGGTTCTGACTGAGAATATAGGAAGTGGAACAGACTTCAGCAGTTTGGAATAGAAGTAAAAAAGGAAAGCTTGCATATGTATTTTCAAGAACAGTCCATATATGCTCTCCAGGATGACCCTACTGACAACCTGTCTTGGATTTTTGGGGAATGCCATGTATTAATTCTCCTTCAAGGAATGATCACCAAAAATATCAATAAAAATGTGCCAAAGTGGAGCTGGAAGGAGAAGGGAGATGTCTCTGACCCTGCCTCAGCAGCACAAAAGAAAAGGGTAAGCTGAGGTAGTTGCTCCGTGAAGCCAGCTGCAAATACAGCTTCGATTCCCCTGCTGACATGTTAGAGAATATAACAGGTTTATTTCTTAATTACTCTCTAGAGATGTTAGATCTCTTCAGACCAGTGGTTACGGGGCACTACCTGCAGCCAATTCACTATAGCCAAGGACACAGGTATTCTTTTTTTCTACCTGCAGTACTGCTGGGTCAAAATGCATTGCCCACCTCAATGGTAATCTAGAAAAAAATAGCTCTTATTATACATGTCCTGTCTGAAAACTTCCTTGGGTGATGGCTAGTTGTTACTAGCACCATTTGTGGTCCTGGACCTGGAGATCCTGGACCTGAGACAAGATGAGTTAAAGAAATCTGTCACTTCAGTCCTCCTTGTAAATTTTAGAAAACAGAGCAATGGTTGGTTGGGATCCATTGAGACCGAAGCTATACAAGCAGAAAGGCCTGGGCTGAAGAGTTAAGCTCAAATCTGGCCTGAGGTGGACAGCAGGCATTCTCATTTCCTTCAGCACTTGAAGAAATGGACGTTTATAGGATTACACACAGCACACAAATTGCAGAGGGACAGGCTTTATGCTCAGCATTGTGTTGCAGATCAGCACTGCACTAACTTAGCTGGAACAGCACTACGCAAATATCCACTACCTGAAGGATGTGGATGGGACAGAAAGGATTCAAAGTCCCTGAGACAACTCAATCCAATCCAATACAGGCACTACATACCAAATTCCTATTTGATATATCACGTTGACATAAAGAAAATCCCTGACTGAGAGACAGAACAAGGGATGAGGAATAATACAGCTGTCATTCCTGGCATGAAGAAACATTTTTTTAACTTCTAGGACTGATTGGATTTTCACTGCTAACGTTTCTGCCAGACTTCCTTTCAATGAAGCGTTGAGACTGGGATAGAATATTTCGTATGATACTTGCAGAGGAGACAGAATGGTCCGATCTGCCTTCAATTTGTTCTTAAATTAAGTTTAAAGGAAAAAAAAAAAAGGCTTGATGGAGGGAGGAGGAAAGGAAGGCATAAGAGCCATTGTAGTGATCAAATTCACCCACGGACTAGCTCAGCCTGACGTAATCCTTAGACAGCTGATTAGGTGGTTTGCAGTCCTTCTGCAATGAAGGACCAAGGCATGGCTGTGGTCAGGATGTGGCCCTGGTTTGGGTGATAGTTTGGGGGGATGATGCTATAGAGTATTAACTAGCTTTTCTTCACAGACTTCATTAAAGGGTTGAAAGTCAGACTGCCGGTAGCATTTCTTCCCTGGAGTCTTCTGATGAGGCTGTTTATTATGAAGTATTGCTTAGTCCAGAAGAGACAAGCGTATTGGTCTTGCAGGTCAATAGTAATGTATTTACAGAACATCTCAACTGTTAAAAATGAAAGATGCAGACATAAAACTGAATGCTCTTAATGACAAAAGGATTGAAATACTGGAATGTGGGCTCCATTTTCCCTTTGCTCTTCTCCTTTTCTCTCTCTGCCTTCATGTTTCCAACTCTTCTTTTATGCAAATATCTACACTAAATTTAAGGCCATCTATACGAATTGCCTGTCACCTGCTTTTGGACCAAGGTTATAGCAGGTCTAGATTTTACCATGAAGGTTTTTTTTGCACAGAGACCAAAGATGTGATATCTGACGTTTTAGGAACTGACACATTGTATTTTGGTTCCTATGATTCATCGAACTAGTTTGAGTGAATGGACCTTTTTACCCTATAATTTAAACTGAAGGATATTGAAGGGCAGCTGAAATTTTCCCCAGCTAAAAAGAAGTCTCTTTTCTGCAAGTATTGGAAGAACCCCCCCCAAAATGCAAACTGTGCTGATGGCTTTTCTACAGGACAAGTGTAGACTCATTAAATGTATTTTTTTTTCTTTCTAACTCCTTATGCTCTTATTTTATAGTCTCCTGTAAGTGGAATATGAATTCAAAGATTATGTTTCAAACTTGCAAGACTGTGTGGGTTGGAAAGCAACCAAGACAAGTAGCCCAGTCCTAATTGAGACCTTTGTTAGTGCAGAATCTAGTAAAATGAACTACGAATTTGGAATACATTAGCTGTCACTTCAAATGCCACTGATAATTTGCAAAAAAACTCAGTGCAATAACAGGAAAAGGCACAAAACGTCAAATTTGTAGCAAAGCTGACAACCAAAAGAATATTCACTGTGAATTACAGTCTTCCTGATTTGCTAAAGCTCCTACTGATTCTGCTTTAATAAAGGATCTTGTTCTCTCAAGGGATTTAAATACAGTAGATTATCTAACATGCTCAACTAATGCTTTAAGTTCTTTATCTGAAAGCTTATCCTTGATGACTTGGAAATCTATGATCTCGGTAACGTGTTTGGGAGGATGATTTGTCAGTTTGGTCATCTGGCTATATACTACCTGGATAGGTACACATTTGGTCAAGAACCAGTAGCCTTTCCTTCTATTGAGAACTAAAACATTTTCGCAGCTTTTTTGGAAAGCTGTTCTGAGAACTAGTAACAACTGACTTTGAAAAGGCATCAGTTCCTGCTGTTCGGCAGCTACTAGAGAAGATGAAAATGTTCAGAATGGAAAAAGCATCAATGAAAATATTTTGCAAAAAATTCAGAGAAGGTACATATTGATCAAAAGTCAGACATATGTTTGGTGGAAATGAAAACTTCAAGGTAAGAAAATAACAACTTTGCTTTCTGACAATCTGTGCCAGTTACTAAAAATATTTTAATGAACCATTAGACCTTTAGATACATTGGATGTGCACAGGCTGGATTGCAAACCTCGGTCATTAGAAGTTCAAATAGCCTGGCTCACAGCAGGACCTGGGAAAGCCAGACAGTTTTGTCTAATCCTTCCTGCAGGGGTAAGAGGGGAAAGAGGTAGCTAAGCTATGTGACAGCTAGTGATCTATAAAATGAAGTGTCAAGGGCTTAAGAGGAAGAACTAGAAAACTGTGCATGGAATACAATGCAAGCCGGCTGCAGAGAGGAGACCAAAAAGTCAGCCTGAGGACTACAATAAAGGCTGCTAAGAAATCTGCGGCGACAAGGTATATGGCATGTATTAACTCCGCTAATATTTACCCCGCCTCTTAGACCAGTTTTGTGTCCCAGGCAAGGTCCCACATTGTCATGATTAGGACTCAAGCGATCTTTATTAGATGCCCCAGAGTTTTACATATTTGCTATAGTAAATATACGGCAAGTAACTGCTGTGCAGATAATAATCACTGAGGCTTTAACTCTTCTATCGCTTCTGTTACAGCCTGAACCCCACAATCTGTCAGAAAAAGACCCCCGCTTCCAGAGCAACCAAATGTAGGTTGAGTCCCACCTTAGCCTTGGGAGAACCCTCTGCAAGAAATACATTGCTCTACTGCAACAGGATAGTCTGTATAAACTACTCAAAATGTTATGTCCCCGACTGCTGTTTTGGTGGCTTGTAATAGTTCTTCACTGAGATATGCAGCCCTTCCTGGGTAGGTTTAACCCCAGTCTGCAGCTAAGCACCACACAGCCATGCACTCATCCTCGCTGCTCCTCGGTGGGATGGGGGAGAGAATCAGGAAAAAAAAGTAAAACCCATGGGTTGAGATAAAGGAAGTTTAATAGGACAGCAGAGAAAGAGAGAGTAATAATAATAATGATGATAACAGAATATACAAAACAAGCGATGCACAATGCAATTGCTCACCATCCACTGACCGATGCCCAGCCAGTCCCCGAGCAGCGATCGCTGCCCCCCCAGCCAACTCCCCCCAATTTCTATACTGGGCATGATGCCATACGGTATGGAGTAGCCCTTTGGCCAGTTTGGGTCACCTGTCCTGGCTGTGCCCCCTCCCAGCTTCTTGTGCCCTTGCAGAGCATGGGAAGCTGAAGAGTCCTTGACTGGTGTCAGCACTACTTAGCAACAACTAAAAAACCAGTGTGTTATCAACATTATTCTCATACTAAATCCAAAACACAGCACTATAGCAGCTACTAGGAAGAAAATTAACTCTATCCCAGCTGAAACCATGCCAGGCATGTATTTAGAATAAAACTCAATAGGCCACCATCGCAATGAGTTTGTATTGTATGCCTGAGACAAACAAAGTTTAACAAAAGAGAGGCTACCCTCATCTTTCTGTGCAGGCCTATAGCTCTGCCTGTCTTTGCACTGGCTCTGGTGCTTGTCTGACCCTGCACAGAGCTAATCCAGCTCATTAGTCCAAAAGAAAACTATTGACCTTCCTAGCAAATGAATTTATTGCTGAAGAGGCAAAAAACCTAAGGGCTCAAGCGGATGCAGGACCTTCCCCTTCAACAGCAACAAGAACGGATCACCTCAAGCTGTAACAGGTAACTCTATCCATGGGCTAATTTGCACCTGTACTTGGCCCACTATGCAAACTGGAGTTCTTGGTACAAAAGTACATTCTCAGTTTTGTACAGACACATCCTCCCTTGTCACAGCTTCTTCATTAAGAAATCTGGTCTCCAAGCACGCATAAAAGATATAATTTAATAGTAAATATTTCTATCCTGTACTTGTGAAGGAAAAACAAAAAGGATAATGTGCTCATATTACACGAGGATGATGAATTATGTTTCTATCCATTGACACCTATGGAGGATGAAAATGGCACTGCTGTTTTTCAATCAGCAATCTCTGTGCTGCTGCTGATTGAGTAGCAATCTCTCTGCTACTAAAGTAGTAGCAGACTTCCACCCTTCTAATGTTCATTTTTAGCAGCTCTCCGTACAGCTACAAATTCGAAGGGCCAAAGGAAACCTCATGTTATTCCAAGAATCAAGCAGAATGACCCAGGTAATAATAGACCTGACATTCTCAGTAATCCTAGACAAAACAGTGCTGTTATGTGAATTAAAGCAGTCATGCTACGTGAGATTCAATCAATAAGGAGTTAAAGGGTAGGAGTATAATGAAAGCAAGTCCACATGGCTTTATGGAAACAAGTCTTGACAAGCAGGCCTGACTTTACTTTTTGATGAGATTACAGGTTTGTTTGATCAAGGTAACCACATGGATGTGATGGAGTTGGACCTTCCTAATGAATTTGATTTAGTACTGCTTGACATTTTGATTAAAACATTAGCATTATATAGCCTTAATAAAACACATTAAATAGATTAAGATCTGGCTAATTGATAGAGTTCGGCAAGCTGTTCTAACCAGATACTCAGCACTGACTGGGGATATTTTTAGTGGGACTCTGCAGGCAGGAACACTATGCTTGCTGCCATTTGATGTTCTGGAATTGCACAGAAACATGGATAATATTGGCAAATGTCCTGAAGTCTAATGAGGAATGGGCAGCTATGGAAAGTCAGAGTTCTGCCTGCATTGGCATAAATGTGCTTCTGGTATTTGATTATGTCCTTTCTCTTCAGTTCTGCACAAGCACAGGTTCTCTTGCAGGGTATAGTTGCAAGGCTGTGGTCTAGTCAGCTGCTGATGGGCATACAATGATTTCTCTCAAGGATCACTGATTCTAATGATAGAATACATGATACTAATTCATGTATTATCAAAAGGAGTAGTATGAATCATTTAAAAAGTGTAAACTGAAACCAGGAGCCACCTATGAATGATCTTTAAAAGGCAAAGAAGCCTCACTGCACACTTCTACATGTCTTTATTTAAACTAGCACGAATATCAACCTGAGATTAAAATATGTTTGCAGCTTTGCAAAGTCAGGAGATTCTAGCCCATTGGCTGAAGCAGAATTTGCTATGAAAAAAATAAAACAAGAAAGCCAGATGAGGTAAGCAGAAGTACCCAAAAGAGAATTGACCAGACCGTTAATGACCAGTCATATACAATACATATCCAATCTCTACTACTATCACTTTCTGGTCAGCTGATCTAAGCACATCTTTCCTGATTCTCCATTTTCTTGGTCAGCTCTTGAATCGGACTGAGATTAGATAATGCTGAATTAATATGTCTCCTTTGCCAGGTTTGATTCTGACCAATCTTTTTAATATTACTACACGTAGTCAGAAGCTTACCTAAGCAAAAATAAAAATAAGAGTTCATACTAATTTGGATAGTGTAGGCTGTTAAAGATGCTCTCGTTCTCAGCAAAATCTTGCTAGCAAACAGTTATCCTTTTAATATTTGGCTTCTGTTTGACCTTGCAGAACAAGATGACTGATAAATGTAAAAGACACTATCCAGAAGAAAACACTGAAGAATATACTCTCTCCCCTTACTATCTAAAATACAGATTCAGATACATATATCCCACAATACATTGGGATGTCTTATTTAATTTGTTGTACATCAGTCTAACATCTAACATCTTTCCAAATTTTCACCATTTTACAAACCTATCATCAAAACTCTTGGTGTCAAAACTGCACAACTTCAGAAGTGTCCTACTAAACATCAATACCATCTAAACATAGTGCAAACCAGCAACTGAATGCCTCATCCACCTACTGGTTTTTTTATCCACTAAACAAAAAGCAAATGTCTTTTTCTGGGTCAAAACCAAAACCAAATTTCTGGGTCAAAACAAAAAGATTGTTCCTTTTTCCTTTCCCCCCTCTCTTTTTTTTTATTAACAGCAAAACCCCTCACCAGCTAAGTCATTAAATGGGACTCCTTTCTGTGCCTGTCATCACTGAGTTTTGTTATGTCCTGCACTGTCCTGTCTCCCCCTGCACCACCCCGCAACTCTCATTTCTATCACTCTCTCGCTGCTTCTGGGTCTGTGTGCAGCTTAGAGCAAAATATTCAGAAGGGACCTACATGCCTTACATTCACGAGTAGTGAACCAAAGTATTCTTCTCGGTGTTTTTAGACAAGACTGCTCAATGCTTTTGTTGGGCAGTAGCTGTCTTTGGGTTTTTTTTTTTCTACAGGTCCATTTTGCTAACAGCATATTGGCAGCGTGAGGATCCTCGCCCTTTAAGATACTCTGAGGGAATATCTAATCATTAATACCCAGCTCTTCATACTGATTCTCTAAAAGACAAATGTTGTTGATACTCAAAAAATGTATGCATCTTATTCTACTTCCAAAGGCTTTTTATCATTCTTCTAATTTTGGACCTTCCTTTTCTAGGAAGGTCCTTAAAACCATTTAACATCTTATCTCTGTCCTCCCTAGAACTGTGGGACTACTATGTTATCAGATTTTCTTCCTCTAGCACCTCCTGACTCCCAGTCTATTCCCTTTTTTGCAAGTCTGTCTGTGACATTTTCTTCATCTTAATTATTTAATTTTTAACCTTATCTTTCCCTTTCCTATTTACAATTCATGTGCTATCTTTCTTTTGGGTTTTGTTAGCTTTTTTTTCTTTTTGCTTGCATTGCCTGTGGTGAACATAGTATCAGTAGGACATGGCATTCTTCAAATAGCTTCAATTGAGTTTTGACTTTTCCTTATTCTCCAAAACCCTGCACTTACATCTTTACAGATTTGCTTACTCAGTTCCATACTCTTTTTCATTTTTGTCTCCTAGCCATAATTTTCTTTCCCATACTATATATAGTATGGGAAAGCCACAGTCATAGCCATATTTTCTTTCCCATGCAAAGTTCTGTTCCTTTTTTTCTAGCTACAGAAACCTACCAACCTTTCCAGTTTCATCAGCAATGTATCCCTTATTTTTCATGAGCACATAAGTGAAGCTACAGTTATTCTTTGAACTTTACTGGAATCTTTTTATCATTCAGATGGGAAGTACCTGTGAACACACAGGGATGAGCTGAAGTGAAAAAAAAAATATGCAGGGAGCTTAATGTAAGAAGCTGAAATAAACACATACTACCTTGTTGCACAGAACCATAGTATTTAGAAAAAACGGATTAGTTATTAAAGCGAGTACCAGAACTATACTAAGAGCTCCTGAAGAAGGTACAAAATCAGGTGACCAATGTGCATCACTTCTGATTTTATTATACAAGAATAGGTGCTGTATATTTAGTACCATACAGAACAAGTTTGTTCCTTACACCGTTTTATTCAGTTCCAAGCTTCCAACTACGCTGACAGCGCTGTGCCGTGAGTCACTTTTAATAGCTATCTCATTTGTTTCTGACCTGAATAACCTTTTTTTTATAGAGTCTCGTGTACAGAGTAACGCTTCTCGTGCCGCATCGCACTTCGAGAGGCCGGAGATACCATCCCACGTCGCACGCTTCCATGGCTTCGGAGCAAGGAATCACCGAACCATCCACGCAAGCTCCGGGAAAGGCAACCGTGGGTTATTTTGTTCCTCTGGGGAAGGAAAAGGGGATTTGCACCTGAGGTGGTCAGGCAGCCATCAGTAGATGGGATGCACTTCGACCCGCACAGACCCCTCTGCGCCCCGGCAGGAAATGGAGGCTCCCCCTCGCTCAGGGCCTCGCTCTGTCGCCGCCGGGACCGTTACCTCCCGCGACATTTTGGGTTTGCCTGGCCTGAAGCTGAGGAACCCAACTCCGGCTCCCCCCCGCCGACACAAGAACGGGCTCTGCCCC
>VZTL01066198.1:0-10392 GCA_013400535.1 Scopus umbretta | reverse complement strand
AGGAGCGTTAGGAACCGCCGCCTCAGGGCGAGCGGCCGCGCCGGGCGCGTCGCCCCGCTTAGCCCCGGCGCCGAGGGAGTCCGGTCCCCCCGGAGCGGCCCCGGGGGCACGGCGACGGCGCAGGCTCGGTGACCGGGACGGACGGGAGGGCTGAGGGGGTCCGTCACCTGAGGGACGGGACGGGACGGGTGATCAGCCCAGGACGGTCGGGCTGGCTGAGGGGGTCGCTCCTTAACGTTGTTCGGTCCTCGCGGAGCGGCGGCCGGGGCGGGTGGGTGGCGAGGAAAGTGAGGGGCTGCCACCCCGTCGTGGGGCGGCCGGGCGCCCTCCTGGCCGGGAGCCCGAGGGGGAGCGGAGGATCAAGGGCAGCAGCGGCTGCCGGCACTTGCTGGGGTGGGCAGATACCTAGACAGAAGTCGCGGCAGCGGCTGCGGGAGGAGAGCGGTGGCGGGGAGAGGGGACGCGGCTCCTCCGAAACGCTGGGGGCAAAGAGACCCCCGGCTGACGGGGTTTTGAGGGGAAGAGGAGACTGAATAAAGCCGGGGTTTTTGTGGTTTTGTTGAAATAATCAAGTGCCGAAGGCAAATCTTAGGCAGAAAAGATAGAGAGATGGAGCCTACTGTTTTGGATGCCGGCTTGAATTTTTTATTTACTTTTCGGTTTTAACCACTGCTAAATGTGGATTTTGTGAGAGAACCCGATGGCAGTTGTTCCATTGTTCCTTGTTTGAACGTAAATCTTAGTTTTGCTGCTTGTGGATTTTTGTTTTTTTGTTTTTTTTAAGGATCTTTCCAGGTAGCTTTTACGTCTGACAAAATGAAGCCTTTGTATTTTTCAGTCAATTACACCTAATATTGACATTCTGTTTGGTACAAGGGACTAAAGTGCTGCCTCACTCAGAGGACCATTACAGACTTTTTCTTTCGCTACATGTAGCTGAATGTGTTACGACACATCCTTTCTTCCCCCCCAAATCTTCCGAAAGATTTTTCCAAAATGAAGAAATTTAATTTTCGCAAAGTTTTGGATGGTTTAACTGCCTCATCCCCTGGTGGAAGCAGTGGTGGTGGAAGTGGGGTTGGTGGTGGCTCCGTGCACCCAGGAGGGACTGCAGGAGCTGCAGGGACTCCCAGAGATGAGATCCAGGAGACGCTCTCTTCAGATTATTTTCAAATTTGTAAGGTAAGGGCTACACTTTTTTTTTACTATGGAAATAATAAAAGCTACGTCGTGTGTGTGGGCAGTCATATGATACCAATAAGCCTTTTACTTGAGAACTGCAGTGGTTGTATAAGGACTTTGGAATGAAAAGACAGAGATCTCGATGCTTTTTTTTCTTCCTGCTGCAGAGTTGGGGTGGTCAGTAAATTCATAAAAATCTTGATTTCAGCATTCAGGGCCAAATTCTAAATTCACGCTTGTTCCCCAAACTAGTAACAAGATTGTGGGCAGGAAAGCAAATCATTTGGTACTAGTACAGATTACAGTTACAAGCCATTAGAAATTCAAAATTGTATACATCTACTTCCCCTCCTCACTTGTATCTTCCTCACTTGTATCATCCCCTCTTCATTTCCTTCCCTTCTTTAAGAAAAAGGCACAAGCTAGAAATAAAAGACAGTGCAGTGTTTACTGAACGTAGCACTTCAGTTATTTGTCTAGATTGGATGTAGATTCAGGGTGGGTTTTTTTAGCATTAGTACTGAAGATTATGATTACATGACAATAAACTTACTGGGACAGCATGAATACCAAAAGCTGCTGAACTTGTTTGGCAGTGTTTTTTATGTATTGGTTAGGTCCTTAAATGGGAATTTTCTTCGAGTAGAAAGCGTAAGATATCCCTGGGTGTTTTATGTTTTGTGTCAGTTTTCTGCAACAGAGCTTCAGTGGTCTTAAATGCACAAGTAAAATCAGTACAAACTATTTGATACTTCTGACCAAGCCTGGAATATGAAAATCATACTTGTGTAATGAAGACCAAAAACAAAAGGAGAGATATTATGTTATGATCCTCTGCTGTTCTTTAACTTTGACATTAATTCTGTTGGCTTTACTAGAAGTTTTGTTTGCTTATTTGTTTTGTTTAAAAACTTCAAAATGAGAAATTTAATTAGCACAGTTTACATTATTAAGAGTAAATGAACTTCACCTATTAAGTATACTTTCCTTGTATTAACCAGATACCCAAATAATTTGAAATTTAGGTTATGGCCAGCACCAGCACATTCTCATTTCTTTTTGTGTTTTGGGAAGAAGGAAGAAATATAAACAAACAAGACAAGCCTGCCAGACAGTTTGTTTGCAGATCTGGTTCTCGCGAAACACAGAGCCTTCCTGACCTCAGATATCATGATTCTAATTCTATTTGGTTTTCAACTACAGCTAGTGTCAAAATTCTATAAATAGAGTTCAGGGGAAGAAGGATGAGCCACCATGACTTCAAGATTCAGAGACCTTTGGAATAGGTTCTACATAATTCTAATTTCTGGAGGTTTTATAGTTCTTTGCCATCCCGAACCAAAACAGGTTCAGGCCTTTTGACTCAAATTATTCTGTAGTTTAATAGAGTGTCAGTGATTAGTGCATTAGCATCAGACCTGTTTCCCAGGGTTGAATTTGACTCCTTTTGCTTACGTACACAGTAATTCAGCATTTTGTGAAACTCCAGGTATTCAGTACAGCAATTTCCTATTTTTGTCACTTTAGTTAAAACATAATGCAAATAATGAAGGGACATTAAAATATCATTAGAAGGTCTGACATTCTGGGACTTCTGAGTAAGGCTAAAACTCACCATGGTTCTTCATGTTTAAGTCATTTGATAGGGCCAAAGATCTGTACTTAGTATGATATATTTTTATTTTGTATGGTATTATTTGCAAAAATAGGCAACATAAGAGGAAAAGAAATTACTTTTCTGCCTAATCTCTGTTATTTCCCTTTGGCTTGATATTGCTTGGAGACTTGGTGTTATGTTCTGCTAGATCTACTTGGAAATAGATCTACTTGGTGCATAGGAACATGTCATTTTGAGAAGATTTCAGTAGGCAATATTTGCCTGTCTTAGGTCTCAGGTTAAAATGTTCTCAACAAAGTAAATATTTGTGTAGGAAGGCTTTTGGTTGCTTGCAGCAGCACTTGCTTATGAATGCATGGTACTGCAGAAGTCTACTCTATAGTATATAAAATGCCAGCTTCCTTTTTTCAAGACACAAAAGTATGCTAAAAGCGAACTTCCAAAACACTCAGTGATTATGTGCTCATAAAATTCTGCAGTGCTATTCAACAGGCTCTACTTAGTCAGCTATATTACAGTTTAGTAAAATTACAAGCATGTTCGAGTGAACCAACAAAACTCTGGAGGCCCCAGTCCTGCATTATGTACTATGCAAGTGTACTGAAGGCAGTGGGACTTGACGCAGGCGCAGCTTTCATCCTGCATGCTTCAGGGTGCAGGATCGGAGCCATAATTTGTACCTCAGTCGGTTGGAATTAAATTAAAAATACAAGACACATATAATCCAAGCTTTGTCTTCCCAGAGCTTTTGTTGTGTAGAGCTTCTGGTATTTCAATTGTGTATTTTCATGTTAAGTTACATAACTTATATAGGCTGCATGTTTAAGGATCTGTGATCCTGCTGCACACAGAACTGAGTAAAGCTATTGGCAGTTTGTTGTGATCTGCAGGATCAAGGCAGATGGGCTCACAGTGTAAGTAGCACCCCAAACTGGTTTTCCTTTCTTTGCTGATGATAAATGAAGATTTTAGATATGAAATGTAAAAGCTGACTCATACTTAAGAATTAAAGGGCCTTACCCTGCAGTTTTTATTTAAATAAATTGCCTTTCTGAAGTTTGTGGGAGGTCTGCTTGACTAAAAACACGGGCCCAATCCTCTACCAGAACACTGTTTTCATTGTTAACACACCTGATTTCATTAGTAATGCACCTGATTTCATTAGTAGCACACCTGAAAGCTCTCTCGCCATTTTGTGACATTTTTAGGAGGCTTATTACCACAGTGTCTTTTTGAGATCTAGATTAGAAGTTAATAGAAGTAAATTGAATGTGTCATTTTACACTGAGATGTTCATGATGAGTTACTTTTGGCATTTATATTTAAATCATTAATGTAATTTCTGTATTGAAAGACTAAAAATGAAATATTCTTGAAACAATTACAAATTAAATAACTGTGGCCTTTTTTTAAAGATGATAAATTTATATGTTGGTAGCTGTACTAATGAATCGGTGGCACCCATTTCAAAGTATTTGTGTCATGTGAAATTTTATCAGAACTATTTTGTGACAACAGGAAGCTGAGGAATAGTTTGTTATATCTAGGGCTGCTCTTGGGATTTCGGTATATAAGTTGAAATCATGAAAATATCAATTACAGTTCACATTAATTGAATTGAATGTGTGAGAAAGCAGCATCATGCCAAAACCCAGGCATGGACTAGTAGAATGTTAGTGAAGTCTATATCAATTTTAGTGGGGATAGACCCAGTTTCCTTGGTTTTGCTCCTTCATATTTTCCTTCTGTATATATGGTTTATTTCTGACAAGGATTTTTAGGCTCACCTGTGTTTGTCCATAGCATACAGAAACTAAAATACAGTGCTGGGGAGAGATCTGCTATTAATATAGGAAGTGAGAAGATCACAGTTAGGGTGTTGTAAATCATTTGAGTAGAACTTTGAGCAGAAAGAACATAGAAAGAGAAAACAGTGGTTTTATTACTTTTGCGGAAGTGATTTTTGATTGTTAGGGGATGACGCAGTTGGGAAAAACTTAGAGTGGATGTTCTTCATGAAAATAAGTCTCCCATAGAGAACTACTTGAGCTTTCCTTGAAGAACAGTCATAGGGCTGAATTTGTGGGGCATGATGTTAACCAGTTTATGCAGAAAATTTTTGAAATCAAGACCTCAGTTAAGAGCATAGTAACAGTTGCACTTTGTTAGACATACAATTAATCTAGTCCAATATGTTTTCTTCAGCTATAGGCAGCAACCGGATACCCTAGAAAAGGTTAAAGAACTGCTAGATTAATCTACTTCTCACAGAATTATTCCCCAAATGCTGATGGTTATGGACTGCCTTTAAATCCCACAGCATGAGACTTGTATTCTCTCCAGAATTAGTCTTCAGTGTTATTACTGGGTAGTCTTGCTATCTAATAAACATTGGTTTGAATCTTGCTGTATTATTCATATTGATAGTATAGTCATGGGTTCAGTATGCACATTACCCAGTCTTTATACAAAACCCGTGGAGGTCAGAATAGTTTAAGGTTTTTGTTGAAAGTGGTTGGAAGCCCACAGCTGGTTACAATTGTACCTTCCTAACCCTACTTACCTTTGACAAAAACGGGCCCTCAAGATGCATCCAATCAGTAGCCAATTTAAATACCTTAATTATACAGATTTCCTATAAGGTGGGCTTAAATTTTAATTCCCAGAGTTTATAGATGGTAATACTTTATTTTGTCAACATAACAAGATGAACATTTAGTCCTTCTGACAGCAGTCAGGTAGGTACTTCAACTGCAAATGCAACATGAAGCTACAGTGCAATGATAATGGAGAGAAGATGAATTTTGGAATGGTAGTTTAAGAAAAATTCTGCAGTAGCATGTAGTTCTATTTTTGGTTATGAAGAATAATAAAAAAAAAAATCTTTGTTATAAGCTATCCATTGTGTTTTAGTTAGCTTGAGCTGTTTAGTTAATCTGTGGTGTTTCCTTAGTAAGGTCATTCGGCCGTGGTGGTGGGGAGAGTGTGTGAAGTGCTACATTTCAGAGAAAACCCATTTTAAAATCAGTATTAACTCTTACAAGTAAGTGCTCGGTGTTCATTTGATACTTAAATGGTACATAAGGTAATGCTGGGAAGGGTTTTCCCCATATACCAGAATTTGGATCTAATGTTAGGTGCAAAACCCTATTCTGTGTCAAACTACAGAGTAATAAACGACAGTTCTGTAACTAGATGATGGTAATTTTATGAAATGTGTGATAAGCATAATATATTTTTCTTTTTTAAATGTTTGTGTTAATTAGAAATAGAGCTCATCAGTGGTAAAGAGCATAGTATGTTAAAAGCTTCTTTTTTAAGAACTTTTGAAGGTTTTGAGCTACCTATAGTAGTATAACTGGACTCTCTTGTTGTGGTTTTTTTTGCAAATACCTATCTTTTTGCATCACTATGTTTGGTGTTAATCAAATATTAATCCTAAATGCGTTAATGCAGACCCTTCGTGGCCAACAAATGCAATTACAGCTTCATTTTAAGACTTTTAAGATTGCAAAACAAAGCACTCGAATGTTCCAAATGGCTTAAATTAAGTTTTCTTGCACGTACAGCCTTTGACTACATGATCCCATATTTCTTCTATGGGTCTGATTTAGTAAAACGGATAGTGTTTGCTCAATGGAAAGCACTTCAGTATTTCTTTGCATACTTAGAACTCAGAGCATACCTGAATATTAAGTTCCCCATGGACTTTCGCAACAGAATTGCTCACCGTTGTAGTTTTGAAAGCTTTATAAACATTAGTGAATTGACCTTCATAATATTTCTGTGAGACGGAGATGATATTATTCCTGCTGTATAGATGAGGAACTGAGACACAGAAGATCCCAAATGCCGGATTGTTTAGTGTCCGCTGTTTTGAGTTTCTAGCTTGACCTGCTTTTGAATCTGATTTTTTTTTTTAGCATATTTAATGTTTTTATACCACTTACGTCTTCCCATTATGCCTCCCATTGTTTTCACATTCTGTTGCAAGTATTGTGCACACCTACAGAGTAGTCTTTAGGCTAGTTATTCATACTGTCCGTTTATATGTCCACCTTAGATAGTCAGAACAGCTCTGAATTTCCTTCCTGTCTCAAATCACTACAAATGGAATTCTGGCTAAACGTTGCACCTGTGAATTGTACCCAAGATGTGTGAATATCCACCCTCCATTATCTCAAATTGGTCAATCACAAAGTGGAAACATGATTAGCAGCCACACGTGAAAAGCTTAATTCGTGGTCCTTGGCTTGATCATTTATAAAACTAAGTGATAAGACCATTGATAGAATTTCCTTTCTGCAATTTTCTATCTGAATTGTACCTTGCACCTTCCTATTTTGTACCAGATTGACAAATTTGGCAGACAACAGCTCTTTAATTGTGTACTTTTGGTTTGTCCATAGGGCAGACCAGACGGTACGTGGATGGTATGCGTGGAGCGAGGCAAAAGTTCTGTGGCAGAAAAAGATATTTTAATTAATCCCTACAAGAGGGGAACAAATTCATGTTGCATAGATTATTTTAGCTTGTGTATGTTCTGATTTTTCTGCTTTTTATGGTTGACCTTGCATTTTTAGCAATATTCTGAATTGGAAGGGAGCCACGAGGATCACTGACTTCAACTCTTGACTCCACAAAGGGCAACCTAAAAGTTAAACTATTTACTGTAATTTTGTGTGCCATTTCAAGTGTGGGGTTTTTTTGTTTGGTTTGGCTTTTAGCCCAAGGATTCATTAATTTCAGTCATCTGGAGTCCTTGGATAAGGAATTGAAATTCAGGATATACTTTTTCCTTACAAGAAAGAGAGAACGTTCCTCCGCACTAAGGATAGCTTAATATTCTCTCTATTCAGGGTTCACTTTTTCACAGGCACTTGTTCAGAGACCAAACCATCATAACAGAACTCCAGTCTTCCTTCCCCGAGTTGATGATGGGACTGAGAAATCCCTAGATATCCTGGAAATGGTGAAAAAAAACTTGGAACATACTGAGAAACGCAGTGTCTTCACGTTTACATAGCACAGGCCTGACCCCTACAATCTGGTGTGGTGATGCTGTCTCTTGTCCTGTGAGAACTGTTTATACCTAGGACACAGGGCTTTTCTCACAGAGTTAATTCCCATCCCCAAGTTCTCTCGTTGTCTCTCTTTCGTGTTCCATCATTTTTATCCTCTTAACTGTTATTCCCTGCTAGCGGGAACTGGACACACTGGATATGCTGTACCTCACCTGTGGGCCTCCAGTTAGTTAATGAGAATTTTTCTCACTGTTGTAGTGGGAAAAGCAATTTTCAATCTCTTCTGGGAGGATGGAAGAAATTCAGCCTGGTTGGCCCATATCTCAAGGAGTGTTCTGATTGTAGAGCTGTCGTGTAAATCATTGGTTGTATAAGCAACATTTTTTTTTCCTACTTAGTTCTGAAAGACTTATATTTCCTTTTTTTAAAGAAATGACTGCAAAATTACTTAGAGGTTCATGGATAAAGATATGAAGTGGTAGGAGATTTTTTTCTCCAAGTAGAAATACGTATACTACATACAACATGCAGCTGTAGTCAGCAGCGGTGGACTAAATCTAAGCCAGACCCTATTCTCTCTTTTTTAGTTTAGCTGAACGTCCTTTCATATCTGACTCTTATTCTGAGACATCTGATACTCCCTGGTACATGCCCAAATCCCTTTTTGAGGTCTGTGTGAAAATACTGTAAAAACGTAGTATTAGTACATTCACTTTATAAACAGAGAAAAGGAAGCAGTAGAGAAGTCAACTAGTATACCCTAAGCTACATGAATGTATTGGTCGATGGGCTATTCTAGGAAAAAGTGTTTATAAAAGCAGCTTCTAGGGATATATTAATTTGTCACAATGTATGTTAGAATCATTGTAGGGGAAAGTTAGAGGACTGTATGATTAGAAGTATAAATAATGTGCATCTGTGGAGAGGAGAGAAAGCAATGTTGTTAGGTACAGATGGATGGTAAATATGCTCAAATGTAATAAGATGTTATCTTTGTGCTGTGCTGTGTCCATTCCTAATAGATCAACAGCAAAGACTATGAATGGTAAAAAATACTAGAGACAATCTGTCGCCTGTAGCTAGGGTCAAAGTCTGATGAGATACACTTTTTATGGTTCCTTTGAAGTTAAGTTGTATACAGTACTGAAAAAAAGACGACCATTAATATTTAAGGCTTTGAGCTGAACAATGTGTGTACTCAAAAGCAGCCTCACTGAATTCAGTGGTATGTATGCAGATATAGGTGTATATGGTAGCATGTCTTTTTGCAGAATTCAAATCCAATCAATTAAAAATAATTGCTTATATTTCATTTAAAAAGTCTGCTATGTAAGAATGCTGTGAGGTCAAACACTCAGAAGTCAGGTCCCTTATTCAGCTAGTGTTCAGTTACATCTATACATGTGGCAATCTGGTCTTTATTGCATCTTCTTATTTTCTTGAAGTGTCTGCTTATATTTTGTTCCTGTCCTCTATCACATTTGGTTTGAACAGCACACAACGTATGTGAAGGATTGATGCTATTCTGTATGTGTTCCTGTGAGAGAATCTCTGCATTATCCGCTGGACATCACAAAAAGCTGTACTAAAGGAATTATGAATGCTCATCTCTGCTTCGTTCATCCCATTCCATCTATTGTATCCCATAAGGGTGGATACGTGCTTTCAGTTACACCTGTCCAGCATCAGCTGTGTTACAGATACATTCCATTGTAGCTGTGGATAAAAGTTAATCGTAGTAGGTCCAAAGAACCCTAGTGTCTTCATCGTGTGTCCCTACGTATACTTTTAAATGCTCGCTGAATGAGGCAAAGGCAGGAAAACTGGCATGGGGTTACGTAAACAGAGATCCGATTCTTACGATCTTTGGATGTGGTTTCTTCATTTGTGTCTGTCACCTATGCCCCTGGTAGCATTATGGGCAATGCAGCGGGGGATAGTAATGTGCAAGATCTGCTGGATTTCACTGCTGTTAGAGGGCAAAAAGCTGCCACAAAATATCTCCATTTCATTTGGAATATATCTTCACCATATGTGAGATGAGATGCTGGCCGGTATCTCCAGATTAAATTCGCAATTCAACATCAGAAAAAAAGTCCTCAAATTGCATACAATGTGCATACAGAAAGAAGGTAGGAGAAGATTAATTTTGAATTAGTAATAAATAGTAAACAGTGTTGTAAATGCTAGTAATGAGATCTGGTAATAGCATTTGTGTACAGGAATGCCAAATCATGTTGCAAAATAAGATTTCCACAGGAATACACCAACAATACAGATTATCTCTATATCAAAGTAAGTTTTTAACACTGTGTTTTTATAGCTTTTCCAAAAAACAAACAAAAAAACCCCCAAAAACAAAAAAAACCCAAACCCCACAAAACGGAAACAAAGAAAAACAAAACCCAAAACAACAAACAAAAAAAAACAATCCAAAAAACACCAAAAAGAAACTTCCAGAACTTTATTGTCATAGCAAAATCTTCTTCTATCATAGTAGCATGGAATTTTCTTGCAAACTTTTTTTAATTCCCCACTATGGCTGTTTGGGGTTTGTTGGTTGGTTGG